>OVBX01001276.1:0-27300 GCA_900406325.1 Erucastrum elatum | reverse complement strand
TATATATATATTTAAATTATAATATTAAAAATAAAATCATGGGAAAATAAGTTAAACAAACGGGTTAAATAAATAATCATGCGGGTAAAAATTATATGAAATCTCTAAAATTTAGTATAATTTAAAATAACATAAATAAATCATATAAGTTTTAACTTAGATTATATAAAAATAAAAATAGATAAAGTCTGATAATTTATTTTTGTACTTATATAAAAATTTCAACCGAATATTAATCCCGCGCTTTTAAGGTCTAATAAGAAATCAAATATATGAAATAATATATGAATATATGAATAATAACCAATCAAAAAAAAGTTCTCAAGTTTTATGAAACCATAATATTTCTATACTAAAATTTAGTTTTAGAAATATTTATTTAAATCACTATGTACTTATTTAAATTATTTTTACAAAAAAAACTATTAAAATCTTATAGATCTATACTATTGAATTTGCCAAAAATACTATCAGGTGTTGTTAAGTCTTACCAAATATAATAAATCTAACTTTTACAAAATGCACATGGGTTTATAATAAGAGAGCATCTGCTTAGGCATTCTGGTCTTTAGGTCAGATGAGGATTAGTTCTTTTCGGGTATGGGTCTTTTCGGATCCTACACATTTAGACCTAAGTAGGTATGTAATTTTTTTTGGTTTAGGTTCATGTCGGTTCCTTTTAGGTTTTGATCAAATAACTAAAATACATGTAAACTACATGTAATTTTTGGATACCTAACGGATCTGGATTGGTTAAGATATTTGGAATCCGAAAAATTCAAAATACCCAAAAACATTAAAAATACATGAAACAAAAAAATATTCAAATACTCATAATGAATCAAATTTGCATTAAATTTGACCTGATAAACCAAAAAGTATCTAAAATTTCATCAAAATACCTAAAATATATTTCTAAATTTTGAAATTTTATTTGAAGCCTGAAACATAACCGAAACCAAAACCCGAAATTTAAAAATATACGTAGTACGATATCACATTTGAAATATCAAAATATATCTAATATACCCAAACATTTCACCTAATTTGAATACTTTATCGGATCTCGAAAAAGATCTAAAGTATCAGAGGCCGTTGGTCTAAAAAACTACTTAATATTTTTCTTTGGTTCAAATCCGAATCAATATCAATGTATCGTCAGTTTGTATATATCATTTTAGTTTGATTTTAATAAAAAAATAAAACTCGCGCTTTTTAAGCGCGGATCAAAATCTAGTATATTACTTAAAAGCTCTTTCATATGAATTTTTATATCTATCCCCTTAGACCCAAACCATTTCATTTTTAGGAGGCAAACCGTTTTCCATAAGATTTCTTGTTGGTAATCGTTGATTAATACAAGTTCCTCACATGAACTTAGTGCACATAGATTGTATCTTATTAATGCAATCTTTAGGAAGATAAAAGCAGATGCCCTTAAACGGTTTTTGTTCCATAAATTACTGATGACAAAACGGACACCGGCCGGCATAAGAGAGCTATTTTGCAGACTAACAAGTGTTTTGATAAAGACCGACTCTGGATAGAGTTAAACCTCTTGGATTTTTTTACATCCGATGGAATAGTTTGAAAAATCATGGAGACTAAGGTGATCGAAGAGCAGTGCCGGCCCTGATACCAAGCGGTGGAAGCTTGAACTTCCGGCCGACAGTGAAATATATAAATTATCGGCCTTTTCTTGAGCATAGTTCTCTATAGAATAGCGGTAAATATGTATAGTTCTGGCCTAGAGGTAAGGACTTCAAATCCTATATCTTACAATTCTATCATAACTTTTTAACACATATATTTAACCAGCCAATTGTTTATGATGGGCTTCCAGTCTTCATATTCATCGGACCGTTACTGTCGAAGAGGTTGGAGCATGCAAATGGAATCAAGTTTGTTGTTTTCTGACTCCCGACAGCGAGCCGACTCACCGGGGGGGTCAAGTCTTTTGTGGTGAAGAAGCAACACGTTGTACCAGTTTTGGCCTAATTACAAATACGTGGATGGACAAAAGGCAAAAGAAAATTCATTTTTATCAATAAACAATTGCTTTTACTGGATTGATCAATGTAATGTGTTTAGATTTTTTTTTATCAATCTTTTGAATTTCATAATTTTGAAATTTTACAATGGCTCAAGTGTTCAACCAGGTTACAAATAGTCAGTTATTGATCCTGTCATTTTTTCTAACCTATCAACATTCATACAAAATTTCCAGGGACATATTTTTCAAAAAAAAAAAAGATTTCTGGGGACAGGAATGTGTAGATGTTCTATTTTTACTGAAATTAGCCTATGGGGCTTTTTTTTGTCAGCCTATGGGGGCTTATAATATTAATACATAAGTTTGACAAAAAAAAAGAAGAAATTATAGTTTTATGAAGTGAATTTGAAACAAACAATTTCACGTATTCTCAAATAATTCTAACGTGTTTTCAAATAATAATACGATAAGAATTTTTTTATAAAAAAAATACGATAAGAATTGAGACAAACTTATTACCGTTTCTTACGAGTTCAGCAATAATACAGAATAGTTGTAAAATAATACAGAGATGGTCCAGAAAAGATTCTTGTCGTTTTTACATATATAATAATATAAAGACTTTTTTTTTGGTTTCTTTGGGTTGAAAAGAGGTTGAAAAGAAATGAACAGATGCACAAGCAAGCAAAGAAGAGACGATAGTAAACATTAGTTTCCCACATGTTTCACTCCGTACCCATCAACTACTTGGTTTCTGTATGTACAGAGAGATACAATAACAAACACCTTTTTTAATCATGGCTCAAGTTTCATCTGTAGTGTTGGCTCAGAACCTGAAAACATGAAAAAAAAAGAGTTTATTAGCATGCGAGACTCTTGGTTCTAAACTTTTCTCATCAGAGACACTCGTTCTAAAATCTTCTCTTACAACTGTTGTTGTTGTTGCTCTGTTGCTGGACATCTCCAAAACCCATCTGAACAATGCTTTGCAGATCATTTTCCCAGAATCCTTGTGTCTGAAAATCAAAGGAGACAAAAAGATTTGAGCACGTCTACGTCTCCAGAGTCTAAGAGACATACTATTAGTAATTACCTCAGCTTGAACGAATCCATCGCTGGAGGGGAATTGCGTGTCTGAGAATCTAGGCATGTTCTTGGCAAGAGAATAGTATCCTGATGGAAGTCTTTGCTCTGAGCAAGCCATTGCGTAAAGAGACTGCGTTAATGACTCTCCCGGTTGAATCATCTAATACAATACATACATAGGCAACACATTATTGATACAGAACACACTAATAGCAACATTGCAACATCGCAGCTCCAAAAAAAAGCATGTTTTATATTACCTCAGTGGATAAACCAGTAGCACTAGGGTTAAACTCCATCCTTGGATTTATAGTAGCCAGCTTCATGGACAAGAACTGAAGAAAAAAAAAACAGACCAAATGTTTCAGATCTATTTAACAAACTGATTTTCATCATAGACAATATTGGGATTATTGTACCTCAACTTGTCTCTGCAAGGACTGAACATAGTTAATGATTTCATCAAGCATAACAGCTTTCCCAGTAATCCGGTTGCAACCAGGAACCAGATCCTGAAGTAAAGTCATCCTCTCGCTGATCTTCTCTCTTCTTGCCTGATAAAACAAACACACAAACATCAACAACATTGTAAAAGCTAAACAGAAAACATGGACACACAAATAACAAATCGGAGTGTTTAGTACTCTTTCAGCAAGACTGTGGCTATCAGTTGCCTGACCCCTTCTAGCTCTAACATGAATATAATCTTTGGGCGGCTCAGGAGGCTTTGCATCATCCTTGTCTATTACGTTTTTGTTGCTTCCAGCTTCATCCTGCTTGCTTCTCTTGGATCCAACAATCTCTCCTCCTGAAACCTGATCACAAACCCACCCAAAATCAACCAAACATCTCAAGAAGAGCATATCTTGCACTAAACTAAAACTCATTATTTCTCTCTTATGAATCCATAAAGAAGAACACTTTGTTATATTGAGAGAGATTGTGAAAAACCTTAGAATTGGAAGCTGTAAGAGAGGATGAAGCTGGAGACTCCTTGCCATTGGCATTACCTCCAGAAGCAGGAGGGATCGACTTTCTCTTCCTGGAGTTTGGTTTCACTGTCTGAACACGATCCGAATCTGGATCCAGAAGCGAGCTCTTGTTGTTGCTCTCGTGCCCTCCTGTTTGTTGAGACCCGAATTCTCGATCGGATCCGAATTGACCCGGATAAGGAGGGAAGCGGATCCCACCGGAGATGAGGGAGATCTCTTGAGGGTTGTTGCAGAATCTGCCGAGAAGATCGCCGATGGTTCCTTCGTTGACATTATTGCCAAAGGGATCGCTCTGACCCAAAGGTAAGTACTTTATGCTTCTTCCATTCTCCATCTAAATAGAGACTACAAAATTGAGTGAAAATCTCCGGGGAATTCTGAGGGAAACCCAGATCAGTAAATGAGATTCTGAATCCTGAAAGCTGCTTCTACATGGGAAAGATTAGATTTTTTTGAAACACAGTACCACACTTTTGTGTTCTGTGTGATTCTTTTTCTTCAGACACGGTGACAATTATGAACTTATTATACCTCCGAGGAAAAGATTCTGAATGTTTCCTGGAAAATGTAAGCAAGAAGCTAACCAATTTTGGGGTTTGTTTGCGTCAAAAAAGGAAAATTTGGAGAGAGTACAAGAAGGGGGAGCTAAGCAATGAATGAATGATTGATCAATCAAAGTGGTTAAAGAGGAAAGAGAAGGCTGTGACTTTTTTTTTCTTAACTAGTCACAGTCGCAGAAGGTTAAGAGAAGGCGATAAAGGAGAGAAAAGATAGAGGGAAAGTAATGATAAGATTTTTAACTAAAGATTTTTTTTTTAAAGTGAATTATTTTACTGTTCAAAAAAGAGGAGAAGAAGAATCTTTTTTAATGTTAATGTGGGAATTAGGACGGTTTAATATGGTAAAACCGAACCGTACCGAACCAAACCGAATCGAAAAAAGATAATATGGTTTGGATTTGATATATACTATACAAACCGAATGGATGTGATTTTTTAAAAACCATAGGATTTGGATATGGTTCGGTATATAACCGATAAAACCGAATGAAACCGATCAAAAATAAAAACATGTAAATATGTATATATTTTTTAGCGATATATGAAAATCATAAGTTAATTTGTTTGCTAATAACCATTTCCATATTTCTTACAGTAATAAAGAAGTCATGATTTGTAAAACACTTGAAGTATAATTAAGTAACAATTCATCGCAACCGAGACTTCTTATTTTATTATTCTATTTAATCTTTTTACTTTATTTTAGCATTGACTAAATTGAAATAAAGATTATAAATTTGATGGACAACAATTATTGGAAATTCTTCACAACTTTTTAATCTATAAACGAACAGAGTTTCGTGTTCACTCGAAGAAACATGATTTTGAGGAACGCTAAATATGGAAGAATAGAAAAACTTTCTTTGGTGTTTCGTGCTTCTGTTTTGGTTTTAGTTTTTCTATTTTTATTTTCAAAATTTTGAGCTTGATTTTAATAGATTTGATTATTTTAATAGATTTGATTATTTTATTAGATGGTACAAGCGTTTTTTTTATTTTGTTGTTCTTTTACTTAACCATATAATATTTTTTAATAAAAGTTGTGTTGACAACATGACTTTAAAATTCACATAATATGATCACAAAATAAATAATTATGTTTTTGGGTATAAAACTGAATAAACCGAAAATCGACGGTATATAAACCGAACCGAACCGAATTGAATATGGATTTAGAATGGTAATTGTATTTTACTAACTGATATACCGAAAACCGAAAAAAACCGAACCGATATCTGGATTGAACACCCTTAGTGGGAACATTAGATGGTGAAAGTGGGTATGCTGCTTATTAGGCTGGCCTCTGTTTAATCATTGGAGTGAGAGGAGAGCATGTGCATTGCAGAGAGACAATAAAGCTGTGCAAGGGAGAAAAAACAAACAAATTGATTTTAATTATCATGGTTAATTATTCTTGGCTAATTAACAAGACTAGTTTAAAGATTGGAAAACTGTAATTTATAGATAACAGTCAGTTGTTTGTCTGGGTGTCAATAATTGACTTGAAGGTTAGATCTTGAATATGATGATGGGTTTCTTTACTTACTAATAGATCTTTGAATATACATTTGTATACAGACTTGTATGTAAATTGATTTATATATTGTGAACTGAGTATTGATATATATATGTGTTTTTCATAGGTTGTGTTGTGTCACATACAAATGAATTTGCATTGCCCTTTTTAGATTTCTCCAAGTAGCTGCTGCTCCACTTGATTATGCCTATGACGACCCAAACTGCTGTTGGGCAAAGATGCATATAGCTGATTTAGAGGCCAAGAAGCAAATTCTCTTTAGGGGACGCGTTCTAGTACTCGTTGTAACGCTTTCTTGATTCCTTTTTGATACAGAGACGTTGTCAAGTGTATCTCTTGTACCTGAGAGATGTTTAATTTACAATAGCTTTAAATACTTACACTTCAGTAAAGAACCATCCATCATCTATGGGCCACAAATGCTAGAAATAAAATAGTTTCTATGAGATTTTTTACCTATCTTCCAGCACGTGCAAGAAGAACAAACTTTCCTTCAGAAGGTGGTGTCTGCATGATGTAAAAAAGAAAACATTTATAAAATGGGGAACTTTCACAACACAGCAAAAAAAACAGGTCTATGCTCATGGGAACATATCAAAGAACAGCAGAACTCACATTTGAGAGCCAAAGTTGTAGGTCTTGTGAAACCACTCTTTTCTCAAATCCTTGCCGGTTGATTTTCACAGTTTCTATTCAGTAATTTAGAGATATTTATGAGGAAAGATTGATTAAGATGTAGTTTACAATGTTCTTGCATCTTTAGATGGTTATGCCTAAAACAAAGAATCTAAACTATGCAATTAACAATCTCCACAAGTAAACAATTTTCTTTTCCAAATTATGAAATGATATTGAGCTACTATACTCGTCTTCTTGCAATAGCTCTTCAAGTATAGTTTCTAGACCTGGAAGAGGTTCAATTGTATCCCCATTGGTGGAAATTAGCGAAGCAGATCCACTAGAGTTATCCTGTAATAACATCCAAACTACCTCTTATCAATCACTTAAAACCAAACTAACAGAAACACATTCACATTGTTTTTTTACCTTCAAAATCACTTTGTCCAATGTTTCTAGAAGAGGATCATCTTCCAGTTGTTTGATGGATAGTGTAATCCTTGATTTCTCTCTGCATCATCGTAATAGCTCTTTGGTTACAACATATATGTAGTAATTAAATGTAGTAACCAAAAAAAGAATGAATAGAAACTTTACTTGTCGATATTTGTGACAATAACCCGAACCTCATCACCATTGCGTAACACATATCTAAAATCCTGAACATAATCCCACGAGACCTCAGAGACATGGACTAGTCCGGTTAGATGATAAAGACCTACCAACATAGATAGTTCCATCAATGTCACATCTCAAAGAAGAAAGCAATTTTTGTAACAATACCATCATCGAAGCGCAAGTGGATAAAGGCACCATAATCCTCAAAAGAACCAACTCTATCGGTAAACACATCCCCGACGTTAACGTTTTGTGAATACTTTGGCCATAGTGCTAATTAACTTCTCAGATAAGATCAACTTTTTGTTCTCCTCATCAGCTTGAACAACCTATTTATATATGCATTTAACCTCTAAAATCACTATAGGGTTTCTACACATTATGAAATCAAGAAACAAGAAAGAAGGCTTACCTTAACAGGAAGTACTGAACCAACCAAAGTCTTAGCTATCTCGTGAATGCTTTTCTGAGGCTCTTCAGTTGTAAGAAAACAAAAAACCATCAAAGACTCTTCTTCTTCCAAAGAAACACATAAACAAGAATGGAACAAGAGAGAAAGGAGAGAGAGAGAGAGAGAGAGAGAGAGAGAGAGAGAGAGAGAGAGAGAGAGAGAGAGAGAGAGAGAGAGAGAGAGAGAGAGAGAGAGAGAGAGAGAGAGAGAGAGAGAGAGAGAGAGAGAGAGAGAGAGAGAGAGAGAGAGAGAGAGAGAGAGAGAGAGAGAGAGAGAGAGAGAGAGAGAGAGAGAGAGAGAGAGAGAGAGAGAGAGAGAGAGAGAGAGAGAGAGAGAGAGAGAGAGAGAGAGAGAGAGAGAGAGAGAGAGAGAGAGAGAGAGAGAGAGAGAGAGAGAGAGAGAGAGAGAGAGAGAGAGAGAGAGAGAGAGAGAGAGAGAGAGAGAGTACATTTACAAGAACGAGAAGGGCGTAGCTGTGGATAAGGAAGAAAACCAACAAGAGAATGAAAACGAATAAGCAAGCCTTCACCATTAAAGCCTCCGACTTCACCTTCAAACGTGTCACCACTCTTACAATAACCTTTCGCCAGCTTCCAATCCGTAGACATCTACTTCATTTAACAAACAAACCCATCATTTACGTTTACACTAAAACCGAGCATGATCTAAGCTCCATTCCAAAGGTAGACTTTTTTATCGCAAAGACAGGAACTTTCGATCAAATTAAGAGATGGGTAAGTTGTAAAACGCACCCGAGAGGGTCCGACATCATCCCGGAGAAGGGGATTGGAGGACTGATCGGAGCTTGTATCTGTATCGGCGGTTACTGAGCTTGAAAATGACTTGACGACGCANGGAGGAGGAGGAGGAGGAGGAGGAGGAGGAGGAGGAGTCTAAGAGGGGGAGAGAGAAAACAAGACTGTTTGTTGAGCAGATGAGAGGAGAAGGAAACAGAATCAAGATTAGCGCCACCAAAGACCGCCATTGTTGGGCGGCAGAGCAGAAGCCACGAAGAAGATGAAGTAAGGCCTTGTTCCGTTTTTGGATAAGGGAGAGAGAGAGGGAAAATGAGAGAGAGTGTAGAAGAAAGATTGGTTCTTTATGACTGAGGATGAAGAAAGCTATTGTTAATCGTCTGTTCGTAGTCACATTTTTTGTTAACAGCACCAACCACTTAGACTAGGCCACGTGGGTTTGCTTTGACTTCTTAGGAATTTTTAGGCGCTTCTTTAAACAGATGTAGCTCTCGCTCTTTATGGGTTTATAGAAGGTTCCAAAGTTGTGTAGCGCTGGCTCTTTAGCAAAGGTAAAGGAAATCAAAACCAGTTGGCTCTTTTCTTTGTCATACTTAGCATGGTGTTGCCTGCTGTTCTGATCTTTGGTATGTGTTGTTACTGCAGTTTTCCAGTTAAAAAGTTAACAGAATGCTCCTGGAGTCTAGTCAAGTTAAAAATAACTTGTTATGTTTGCCTCGTTGATAGTTTAGTGTAGAAAAGAGCTGGAGCTGACAGAAGAAGAAATCAAAACCCAATGTCGATAAAGTTGCAAAAGAAAAAGCCTAAAGTATTTGGACTCAAGAATAATACATAATATAAATAACGGTTCTTAGAAATTATTAAAGGGTCGACTTTGCTAAAAGAGTTGATGAAGTATTGTAAAGATCTAGTTTTGATGATTTAAGACTCCGGAGCATGGCTTAACTTTTTCATTAGCTAAAGGAGTTGATGAAGTTGAAGAATAGATTCACAAAGTTCTCGATAGTTTTTAGTTTTTATGTTTTGATCTGAAAATGTATTGATTCATTAACTAAGATGGCAAGATCATTTCATAGGGATCTGTATTAAATAGGTTGTTCTCTTCCGCAATTGTTTCTCATACCACATCAAGTTTGAATAATAGAATAATGAAGAGAAAAAAAGTCGACTTTGTATTGTGGATTTGGATATGTGGTTGTAAGCTTTACATTATACTTGTCTCATGTGTTTGGCAAATTAAGAGTATAATATATTTCATAATTATACATATTGAATATATTGTGTTATAACATTTGGTTCGGTAACACACTTCAATCACACAATGATGACATCGAGAGATGTTAAACAAGAAATTAGAGCATCCATTCAAAGGATCGGCATGTTAGATGCATTGTTGACAGTTACACCGAAAATTTGATCATTTAGACAAACGATGTAATCGAATATTCGTAGCAAGTCAATCAAAATAAGAACTGGTTCGTTTAGTGAATATATCAACAGAGGAGAAGTTTATCGCGATCAATGCAACATTGAAGAAAATCTTGACAGCTCTACCACATCTATCAGCCTCATCGGAGATCTTAAGAGCTTTCTGGTACTGAATTCGAAGAACTGATCACCTTTACTAAATCAGGTACATTCTTCCAACTTGGAACAATCACGAAATGAAAATGAGTATGGTTATCAGACAAAAGAGCATAGATTGGACAATTGAGAAGTCTTGTTTAAAAAAGTTGAAATATTGTTATCCTCTAGTTCAAATCCATTAGTTTTGATTGCAAAATGTGAAATATACTTTTGTGTCACTCACTATCATCCAACTTCGAGAATGGAAACGGTCTCAATCAACTTAACAGCGGACACATGAAGCTGGTTCAGTTACGAAATAAAGTACCAACCAATCCATAACTAGACTGAATTCAGACACATCATGTTGGAGAGATTCACTTAATCTTTTGAGAAGACTCTCTTTCGAGAAGACTCTCATAAAAGGTTATTCATTATTTAGTAAACATGAACCATAGCAGACTATGTAAGAGAGTTTCAGGAACTATCTTAGGTTGCTGAGGAAAATAGGATTGGCATATTCTTCAACGATTTGAAACAAGAACTTGATGAGGTGATTAAAATGAAGGAGACACGTACATTACAAAATCACATTGAGATGGTAATCAAAATGAAAGAAAGATAATGAATTATGTCCTCTGGTTTTTATAATGAAGAATCAGGAACATAGATTTGGAAAATAAAAAATGGCCGGCTACTTAGTTCTACATAACCTATCACAACTACAAATTGGAAACCACAAGTACAAATAGAAACATGGCAGGACCTAGGAAAATCAAGTTCCACCATGGGGTGCTCAGAAGAGTCATGCTCCCTTGAAGTTGTCGGATGTTGATCGTATGAGCTCAAAGTGGTGGTCACTCAAGGATGTAATATTGAATTAGTAGAACAAGTTTTTATGAAGCTTGTGAAGGAGAGGAGTGTACATAAATAATGAAATTATCTTTACAATCATTTTTACAATTGTCTTCTCCTACAACAATAGATATAAGAGGACGCATAGGGAAAACAAATGTGGCTGTCTTGATTGACAATGAGGTGAAAATTTCATTTCACTTTAAATGGTTACCAAAGCTCACGTAAAAGCCAACAATCATCAGAAATTCACAATGTTGGTGGGAACATGAATATCGGTAAAATGAGAAGGTATTTGAAAGTGTGTTTTTGTAACACCCTAAACGGCCACCGCTAATGAGCCGCTCATGCCAGCTCACTTGATTCATGGGCTCCATCTGTACAGCGGACAGTGCTTTAATATTTTTGAGGCTCGAAATAATTTTTACTGACATTGTCTGCATCATATGATCTTTACACGTACTTTGGCATCAGTCACAGTATACCTCAAATCACTTCATGATAGATCATCCATCTTTTATTTACACCATATTAAGCACACTTAACTTTAGAGTTTTCTCATAATGTGTCCCAGAAAGATAAGTCTACTTTAGTGACATAGGAAGTCAAATCAATTCTTTTAATCTTTCAATATTTCACAAACTGAGATATTACTATTTGCGCCCTCTTTCTGTCCTTGTTTCTTATCCACACAAACCATTTCTCACTAATTTCATCTCAAAACCCAACATTTCAGTTATAAAATTTTTGAGTTTATTAAAGTCACTCAAGTTTTTGATTCTTGGTCAATAGCGAGTAGGTATTTTCCGTGGTAAATTTTTGCATTCTTAGAGAAGCTAAGCAAGACATCTCATGGTTGTAGGTACGATTTTCATTTTTTAAGATCTTTTCACTAAAGGAAGACATTGAATTTTCAACTACAATATTAGTCGTCAAATGCTTGCAAATATGGATTTTGTAACTCATTTGCGACTACCGTGCATGATTAGAAAAGCTTTATTGCAAAGAAAAGTAGTTGTAAATCCGTTGATAATCGGCAACTAACTTGTACCAACAAAACTAGTAATAGTACCTTAGCCACTAAATGACAACTCAAAATCTCAAATAAGGGTTTCAAATATTTATATTGTTGTGACTAATTAGCAACTTAATATGTTTCTCATTAGTATGCTACTACTTTAGTCTCCTATTGTAGTCCCGACTTTTATAAAATGTATACTATTTTGTGTAGTCTCAATTAAGTCACAAAATATAGCGACTAATTCGCAACTATATTTAGTATATGTCGACACACTCTAATCACAAAAAATAAGGAATGAATTTGCACCACACAATTTGGTTGGAGTCGCAATGTCGTCACAAAAGATAATAAGCATGTTGCTACTTATTTTTTTATGTAGTCGCAATAGAGTGGCTAGTTAGGAACTATATTATTTGTTTTTTGTTGCAATATAGTTAGTATTATAATAACTAATTTGTAACAACATATGTATATGTTTAGTTGCAAAATATATAACCTGGATTCTAAAACTAATAGATCTATTTCTGAAATCAGTTTTAGACCATTTAGTGAATTCCTTGAATCTTAAAATACAATATACAAAACACAATACAAAATAGAAAATATTTAGAATGATTTAAGGCAAAAAGCAACTTAAGTTATGAACTAGTAACTGCATAGAAGTAGTTTTTTCGGATACAGATGATGCGGTCATAAACTTCGAGAATGATCGGTCTTTACCTTGCATACAGGTGAGCAACATCTTCAAATTATTGATCTGGTTTTATTGCTTTGCAGCTCCAGCTGATTTTTCAGCATCACGTTGAGCATTGGCTTCTGCGGTTTCACCATCACGTCGAGCACTATCCGCTGTTTGCCCTTCAATTAGACTTTGAGCAACTTCATGTTTTTCTTGTAAGCATGCAAATGTAGAAGAAGTTGAACTTCCAAGACCCCCTGTTCTCTTTTTGTTGCCATAAAATGGAAGAAGACTACCAAGTCCATACTTACTTCCTCTCATATCCAAAGCAGTAGTCTTAAAAATAATGAAATCTTTCACCTATTAATAGCTAATAAAACTAGATTGAATTCTTACAATGGTTTTTACGGTTTACCTCAAGAAAAATCTCATTCATTTCATTTGGTGAAAGCTCAGAAATATACTACCATTCGCACAAAAGTCTTATTCAACCTGGGACAGCTTCTTATCTACTAAGCCTTTGGATCACGAATATCCCGTTAGCCTTTGTATGTGTCTTTATAAACACTTCTCCAATACTCACAGTCACAGGTCTGCCCAATTCTTCTTTCTACAATATTAAAATGAACTTCAAACAGATAAAGATGAACCCTTATAATTTTCTAAGTGATTTAAATGTATGTTACCATATTTTGTTTAACCCGTAAGGAGGACATTTGTCATGCAAAGTGCTTGAATGGCCCAAGTCCACCACAGTCAGTGTTCCTAGAGTTTGATGTGGATTCACTATTTTTCTTGGTTCCATCAGTGGCCTAGTAGGTGCGCATATATTATCAGAATGTATCTCCAATCCAAGCTGGTCATATGCCTTTCCTCTTTGCTTGGTACACCATTACTTTCATCTGTCTAAGACAAATGATTTCAAACTCATCTCGCACAAGTTGGTGATCTAGCAATCCCAATGGTGTCCTTTCTACACATCAAGAAATTTGAATGTAAGTAAAAAGCAAATCTGACAAATGTATGACAATTTTATTGTAGTTGCAAAATATTTAAAAAATATTTACTAAATTATTTTTCAATAACCATCATTAAAAAATGTTTTTAATATATATAAGAAAAATACAATAAAAATCTCAGTTTCATATACCAACTTAAATTATGGTTTTTATATGTCACATTAAATTTTAAAAATACTATATATTATTATTTATATGATGGTACATATAAAATACTATTAATTATATGATTACTTATATGATCGTACGTATAAAATATTATTAGTTATACGATGATATATATATATATATATATATATATGATATATAAATGTGATTAGGGGTCGGATTTCGTGTATCCATTTGGGTTCAGTTCGGATCTGTTTGGGTTTCAGGTTGTCAGGGTCAAATCTTTCAGCACCATTCAGATATTTCTAAACTTCGGTTCGAACTCTATTTAGATCTTTACGGGTTCGGTTTGGGTTCGGATAACCATTTAAATTGTTTTTAATTTTCTTTTAATTCATTATATACTTTAAATTTTTCAAAATTTATAAACAAAATAATATATATACTAGTAAAGCAGGATCCTATTTTGAAAATTTAGGATTATGCCCTTGGATTCTTATAATATTTACAAGATAACATCATTTCTTTTTTTTTAACTTGGCCACCAATCAATATCATTTAATACAAAAACTTACAGCATATGGTAAATTTTATATATATCTCATGTCGATTATTCTTAACATTTTAATAAATTCAGTAATTATTAATTTTGACAACAGTCATTGTCATTTAAAGCGATTTTGGAAAATATAACTACATGTAAAACGAATTTCCAAATTGTGATCAACGAATTTGTTTCATCAGTATGAAAATCACAATATTAAAAATATTAAGTATATTTTAATTTTTAAAATCCTTATACATTTCAGAATTCTCCAAGGTATTCCCATAAAAATACTAACAGTATAAATACTAAAATAGTTAAACGTGTTTTCCTATTTATATTATTGAAATTGAAGTGCCAATAAAACTTGAAATAACATTTAAATTACATCTAATGTTATTTTTCACTCTTATATATAATCAATTTTATTAAATAAATTTATAAAACATGATAAATATTAGTTTATTTATAAATTGTAAGTATTACATTAAATTACCTGATATTTAGCTAATTTAAGATTGCAATCTTTCAATTATTTAATACCAAACAAAATGATTCTATAAATAACAGATATATATATATATATGGGGAAATTTTACTTATACACTTTTATTTGTACCACTATTCAACTATACCACCACTTAGATGATATTTTCATATATACCACATTCATTAATGTTTAAAATACTAAACTAACCTTCGACCCATCATCCCTTTCTATTGTCGTCTTCGTTTTCATCCCGTCGTCGTCTCCATCAAGTTTTGTCTCCGTCGCTTTCATCGAGCCTTGCAACGTCGTCTTCATCGAGTCCTGCCGACGTCTTCATCAAGCTTTAATCGGCTGCGGAGGCGATTACTTGGCTGGTTGAACGTGATGCCGACAGGCACCGTTGCAAATTGAGTTACTTGGAACGGACGGTGTATAACTAGAAAACGCGGTCGCGTATGTTTCCTTGCTCTGATTTGTATGTTTCCTTGCTCTGACATTATCAACAACAGAATAGAGATTGGCTTTAGTGGTTTCTATGCAGAAATGGATTGTTGAAAGGTTGAATCATGGTTAACTGGTGCAGTCGAGGACAAATCAAAAAACACCCCAAGATCAAAGCACGCTAACTGCACGATGAAAATCCTAAAAGAAGCTTCACATGATTGTAAACTGTAAATATTATAATGCTTTGATGATCATGAGATGAGGAGACGTGAGTGGTACGTTACCACAAAATCAAGGGAAGATGTTTGGTTCCAAAGACATTGCTGTTATGCTCATGAAGATGTTCATTGAGAATGGTGAAGCAATTTAGAACTAGACCTGAGGAAATATGTGATGGAGAAAGGGTATTGTCCTCATATTGTTACTGATAAACCTCTCCCACTTTCTCTTGTCATGTCAGCTACTGGAACAAAACGAACCAGCACAAGCACTAGATCAGTTCCGAGAGATGCCTCGGTTGATCAAACCGCAATCAAGATACCTCATGGTGGTAAGATTCCTGGATGCACAACGAGCTGCGGATTGAGGTTGCCAAGAAAAACAGAAGCCACAGCAGCAAAGATGATCAAGCATCTTCGCTGTAAATTTTCAAAAGGTTTGCATCTGGTGGTGATGAGGAAGAAGAGGAAATCTTCACCGTCCAAAGGTTCCTCTTCTTTTTTCTAAGGTAGGTCTCAGCCATCGATCATGCCCATAAGCAATGACAGTCATAGATCAGAGGCCATAGAGGACTGCATAGAGTTCATCAACTCATCCTCCTCCTTTACCAGATCAAACTATACTTCTTAATTTTCATAACTTCCTTTGTCCCGGTCGTTCATTGTGTATTTGCTTTACATGTACTTTCTTATAAGTCTTTATGTGACTTTCATTGATGTGTTACTACAATATGTGTCTGGTAAATATGTGAAATCAGTTCCCATCGTCCTCTTGCTCTCAGTCTGTCTATACACGCTTGGTTTTAATATTCGTCTTTGTTCGTGATAATATCATTGTCATACGATTCAATGGATAGAAACATGGATTAGTGAGTATAATTTCGGTATTGATAAACCAATTTTTTCATAATCATAAACATTCAGAAAACATTCATGAACTTATAAGGGTTTATAAAGGGTTTAAATAAGTTTATAAAAAGTTTATATAAGATTTGTAAGGGAATATAAAAGGTTTTGATGGGGTTTGAAGAGTTTATATAAGTTCAAGAAATCAACTAAAAGAGTCTATAACCATTGAAAAAGGTTTATAAAACAATTGGAAAAGGTTTATAAAACAATTTATAATTATTTGTATAATATGGGTATGTAAAGAATTTATAAGATTTCATAAAAAAATTTATAAAGTTTGTAAGCCATTATAAAAGATTATAAAAAAATTTATAAGGGTATGTAAAATTATTTTTAAGAGTTTATAAACCATAAAGGATTATAAACAAGTTATTTATAACATTTATAAACCTTGTATAAATGTTTATAGCAAAGTTATGAAAGTTTATAAATAATTTGTAAAAGGTATGTATACTATTAGTAAGGGTTTATAAAAATGTTATTAAAGCTTATATTCGATTTATAAGGAATATTACAAGAGTTGTATAGGTTTATAAATCAACTAAAACAGTCTATAACCATTTAGAAAGCTTTATAAAATAATTTATAAAGTTTATACACCATTATAAAGGATTATAAAACAATTTAAAGAATTATTTCTACTCATAGTGAGAGACGCGATCACGTCGACGAGTTTTAAACCGCATTCATGGGTGGACTACATCACCTTTGCTGGTGGACTACGGTGCTACGTCAGATCAAAAGTAGCTGGATCGTCTTCGACCATCTATAAAGTTTATAAAACACATATAAATATTAGTATAACAATTTATAAAGGTTTATAAAAAACTTAAAAGTTTTATAAGAACTTGTAAAACCCTTATAAATTATATATAATTTCTTACAAATAATTTATAAACCATTATAACCAATATATAAACTTTTAATAAACCATTATGACTAATTTATAAACATTTTATAAAGGTTTATAAAATATCTAAAATGGTTTATAAAATTATTAACAAGAACTTATAAGCTATTTATAAGATTTTATACATTTATTTACAAGGTTATGGTTATATCTATTTATAATAGTTTATAAATCTATTTATAATAGTTTTTAAATCTATTTATAAGGGTTAATTTCAAATGCTCATCACCTATGCAAAGAACTACACCCTTTGGTGTAATCAGTCTTTCAATATTTGTCTTTACAAGAACTAAACATCTATAATCATTTATGAAAGTTATTTAATCGATTTTAAAGGATTATAAACAATTGTAGAACTTTATAAACCATTTATAGAACTCTATAAATTATATCTTATAGATTATTTATAAAGGTTGACTAAATCATTTATAAAAGTTAATAAAATCATTTATAAGGATTTAAAAAATCATATAGAACAATATTATTCATAACTTTATCTATGAGAGCTAATAAATATATTTTAAAGGCTTATGTCAGAGTTTTATAAGGGTTTATAAAACAATTTATAAGGATTTATAAAACAATCTAATTATTTAAAAAATCTCTAAAACTCATATACTCGAGCGCTGGAGCATCAATCTCAACCTCATACTCATTATCAGAGTTTATCAAGACATTTATAAGATTTTATAAAACAATTTATAAATTATATATAGTGATTTATAAAACCATTTATTAGGTTCAGAAATCTATTTACAATTGGTATCAAAACAGTTTATAATGATTTCTAAATATATTAAAGTATAATTCATTTATAAGAGTTTATAAAATCAGTCTACAAGAATTATTTTATATTATAAATGTTTTTAAATCATTTATGAAGATTTAGAAATCATTTATAAACCTTTATCAATAGTTTATATATATATATATATATATATATATATATATTCCTATAAATGATTTATAAGGATTTATATGGTATGTAAATAATTTATAAGAGTTTATAAAAATCATTTATAAACCTTTATCAATAGTTATATATATATATATATATATATTCCTATAAATTATTTGTAAGGGTTTATATGGGTATGTAAATAATTTATAAGAGTTTATAAAAATAATTAATAAAGTTTATACACCATTATAACAGATTATAAAACAATTTATAAGGGTACGTAAAATAATCTAAGCCAACCCGTGGACACATCCTTTAAATCCGACAACAACTAGAGAACTGGACCAAAGGAACCAAGCCCATCAACGAGTACTTTCAGGGCTTCACGACGCGGATCGATCAATTCGCACTTCTCGGGAAGCCTATGGACCACGAGGACAAGATCGAACGCATACTCGGAGGCCTTCCAGACGAGTACAAGACACAAGTTGATCAAGTCGAGGGTCGTGACACTGCGCCTTCTCTCACGGATCTCCATGAAAATCTCATCAACCAAGAGAACAAGATCGAAGCGACTTCAACTCAAGTAACCTCTGCCCCTATTACTACTAATTTCACCAACTACAGAGGTCAGTCTAGCCACAACAACAAACATAACAATGGATGTTGTGGTGGCTATCAAGGACGTGGGAATCAGACTTGGCAGCAGCAACAATTCCCTCCATCGTCGTCTCAAGGTCGTGGCTATCAGGGACGTTGTCAAATCTGCTCCGTATTTGGTCATAGCGCCGCAGCGGTTTTACACATTATGCTCCAAGGACTTTCTAGCTCTCGGTGGTGGTGGAGTTCATAAACCAATTATAAAAGTTTATAAATGTTTTTAGAAGTTTAGAAAGAGTTTATAAAAGTTTATAAAATATTTAATAAGGGTTTATAATAAAGATTTATAAAACATTATAAAGATATAGTTTATAAGGGTTTATAATATAGGCACTGCGAGAACATGGTGAGAGGAGATCTCCCATGAGACAGAGTGTGATCGATGAGTCCCAGACAACACCGTTTGTTACGAGTGTATGCTTCTTCCTCTCCGCTACAATTTTGTGAACAGTCTCCCCGCATCTTGTCTATTTCCTGTATCCACGAAAGTAGGTGAGCCAAGCATATTCTTAAAGCAACTCACTCTAGCAAAGTAATTTCAAAGCAATCTCCAATCGTCGGCAACTGTCGGAGCTCGCCGGATTCACATCGAAGAAGAAGATATAATCAGGGATATAGTGGTCTTTTTTTTATTAAAATATTAAAGGTAAAAGTGAGTCAAGATGAAAAGTGGTAGCATGGAGCAGCCGTCAGTCTTTTCTTTCTCTTGCTCTGGTGGTTGGTGGTTCTCACTGCCACCGGTAGCGGCTAAGACTCCGGGGAAAGAAACTCTCAAAATTTTTTACCACCGGCTTTCTGTCTCCGGGAGAGGATGGCTCTTCTAACATCTCTATCGCCGGTTTTGTGTCTCTGGGAATGATATTTTTTAGCATCTCAATCACCGGAACTTATGTTCTTGTGTGGTGAATTGGTTTTAGTTTGAAGTCGTGGAAATACTGCTTTTATTTGGTTCTTGCTGTTCAGTCACTTCGTCGCATCCTAAGTCGGCTTTTTGGATTCGTGTTTTGTGATTTATGTTCGCTGTGGAGGTATCTACTAGACTTTATCTTGGTCCTTTGTAGTTTTGGGAGATGGTTTCTAGACGAAGCAGTTAACTTGATCTTCAGTTCTTCTCTTGCGAAGAGGTGGGCAGTTTTTGTTATGTAGGTCACTTGGCTGCCTTGCGAGTGTCCGCGTATAAGAACTGATGGTCTTTTTTGACTTTTTTCCAAGTAGCGTTTCAAGGTCTTTTGTCCTTGTATCTTAGTTTTAGTGGTGGATTCTGGTCATGCAAGTTTCACATGGATAGCAGCTGCTGGAGTTGGTGTAGATTTGATCTCACAATTGTTTCTGATGTTGTTGGTTCTAGTATGGCTTGGTGATATTCCCATCAGGGTTGGGACCGCTCAAGACATTGGTTCTTTAGGTCAGTTTCATTGATATTGAATTCTTTTGGAAAGGTGGAAGGAATAGACAGACGTGCGGACATAGATGAGTTTTAGGCTCTGTTTATGTCTTTGTTTTTTTGTTTGGTTTGTGTCCTTTGATTTTGGTTTCTGTCAACACTATGCATCTCAACATTTTTCGAGTTAAAGAAAAAAAGAAAAGTGGTAGTGTAGACAATTTCTATATATATACAATCATATCTAATTTTAAATTTACTAAATATGCTCAAATATATGTTAGAAACTAATGTGTATAATTATTTGATTTCGTTTGATATATGTATAGGGCGGTTCACTTTCACAATGTAAATTTCCGAGTTTATCATATTTTTAAATACTTTTTATTTTATGATATTTAACTAAATTTATATTATTTTAAACACACTAAGCATGACAACCAAAAATACTAAGATTTTATATATGAATTACGTTGATTTAATATTCCATTTTGTTCAAAATAATAAATCTAAACATTGTTTTCAAATTTTAGAAATGAATTAAAAAATATTAAGAAAAATAAAATACAAATATATTTTGGTAAAAAATTAAATTATTTTAGTCATTCAAAATAAACTCAAACCCGTATAAATAGATGACCAATACAATTACATGAGTTTAAATGAATAATATTATTGAGAACATAAAAGTAAATGAGTTCAAACGATTGAGACGTAAATGTGTTTGTAAAAAATGAGATGAATTTAATAAGGTGGAACCATTTTATCATTCTTAGAAGAGCATTTAATGGAATTTTATTAGATTTTTACAGTATATAATATATCATGTTTTAAAGCGCGGATCAAAATCTAGTATTACATATAAATTTCAATAACATATGTCAGAATATCTAAACTTAAAATATAAATTGATTTGGTTTAAATACTTGGATCGAGAATCAATAATTATTTTTGGTATTTTGAGTATACTTTAACGATTTTAGATATTTATTTTTGAATACTTGTATATATTTTCAAGTATTTAAACAACTTAAAAGTATAATATTTATTACGGATGTTTTTATATACATGAAATCTAAAAATAATTAATATACATAAGTATATGAATCTTTTTTGGATACATTTCGGTATAAAAAGACTTCGGCTCAGATCAGATTTGGTTTCGATTTTCTAAATATTAAAATTTTGAATAATTTAGATATTTAATCAATTTCGGTTCGGGTTTGGTGCTACTCTTTCAAGTTGAGATCGGTTCGGTTCTGCAGATTTAGACTTTTTATCCAGCCCTAATATTTGACATGAAAAAAATAGATAGTAATATATTTTTGAAAAAATATATCTGCACAGATCAAAATCTAGTTATATTTTAGTATAATACATGAATACAAATAATTAAAGCAAATATCTAGACTTTTTATCCAGCCCTAATATTTGACATGAAAAAAATAAATAGTAATATATTTTTGAAAAAATATATCTGCACAGATCAAAATCTAGTTATATTTTAGTATAATACATGAATACAAATAATTAAAGCAACTCAGATCCACCACAGCTGGTGCATATATTGTGGTGCTTGTTACCCACGCTGTTATTTTTTAACAAAATGATTTATACTGATTTTATTTTTACCTTAATACATTACGATATATGACTAGGTAGAGATGTCAAATGGACGGGTTTGGGTGCGTCCGGATGGGCTTCATTTTTTTTGCTGGATATTTTTGGTCGAAGTCCAAATAGAACCGTTTCCAAATGGGATCACAACCAAATGAGACCATGATTTGTTGGACTGTCCATGGGTTCCATACGCCCACTTAATGTAAACAACATAATTTTAATTTCAAAGATAAGAATTTTCAAATTTTCAATTTTAAAGATGTCATGCACTTAAACTTTATGTTTCAAAGTAATGAAAAATCCATCAAACAAAAAGTCATAATATACAAATAATATTAAATATACAAGTCAATCAAAACCAACAGGCCCATCAAACCGAGTCAAAGCAAACAATCGAACTTGAAAAACCCATCAACAGGCCCGTCAAATCTAGAATCGCAAACTCATCAAACCTAGAATCCCTAAATCGAGAGCGAAACCTATTACAAAATATCCCTAAATCCCTAAATCGAAAGAAAGGGAGATCGCAACAAATCTGAAACGAGTCAGCCAGAGAGAAGAAGATGAAGTGAAAAAACGGAAGAGAGAGATGCAAAAATTTGAACTACGAGTAAGAGCTCTCTCATGAAGATGATGAAGTGAAGAAGTTCATAAATAAGCTTTCTGAGTCTTAACGGCCAAAAGAAAAAAAAATTATGATTCCCCCCCCCAATGCATTAACTATTTAACTCTTAATATTTGAACTGTCCATTGTTCATCTGGGTTTATCCATTTAGATCATGGATATATTTGGACATCGTCCATTTGGACAAAAGAATTTTCGGTCAAATATGGACATATCTATATTTATCCATATTAATTTAGATATGAGTCATCCATAGATAGCCCACCCATTTAACATCTCTAGGGCTAGGAATCATTACAACAATATTATGTATTCGTTTTTATTACAGTATTGATTATGATTACGGATATGAATCATTAGTTACACTAATAAATAAATAAAAATGTTTTAGTAATGTTATTTTTACTTCAAAACATTATGATAATAGGACTAGGATCATTAAAATAACTTCACAAAATTCAAAACACAAGTTAAAACATATTAATATGGGTGTTCGACAAGTAGCCTAATTAAGCATCAGCATGGATGAGGAAGACCAATGATGATGTGTCGTACCAAGTTCCATGAATCTGCATGCTTCCTAACTATTAAAAGTGTGGCATTCAACTCGTGACATTTTGCCTTATCCATAAACCATTTAGTCAAACAAATTTTAAATATTTTCGTAAATGAATACTTGGACCACAACCTATAGCCATTCCTTGTTTAACATCTTTGGAGCAAAGCCAAACGATATTTCAACGTATAAGTTCATTGGTTGGTATTTATTTTTAAAATGATACTAAAGCGCGCGCACACACACACTTTTCATTACAAATATTCAATTTTCTATTGTTTTCTCATCATTACTACTATAGTAAGGGTATACCAAACGTTTTATGACGCATGTAGATTTATATTTCCACTATAATTATATTGAAATATTCTTATAACATAATTGTTTATCTCATTGGATAATAAATTTGAAAATGAAGTTCCTGGGAGATTGACAGTTTCATAGTACCAATACTATTCTACCATCCGAGAATGCTCGTCCAACAATGGTTTTATTTTTATCCAAGTAAACTCAGAATTTATTATCAGGAAAAAATGGTACAAAAAGTCGTGATTCGGTCAGTCGCATTCAAGAGAGAGGTGAGAGAATATTTCTCTCTAGTGTCTCTCCCCCTCAGCCTCTCTTAACCTAGATCCCGTCGTCAAACTTGTTTTTTTTTGGCGGTCGGCGAGCCACCTTCGTCGTCGACCTCCCACATCTTCTAATATGCGTAAGCTTCAGTTCGTCAACGCCTCTATCCTTTGAAGTCACCTTCTAGTTTTTCCTCTTTGCTTCGTGAATCTGGGTCTGTTGGTTTTCTATCTAAAGGTTCAAACTGAAACCTTTGGTGTCTTTGGCTTCTCTGGAACTCTGGCAGGGGTGACAAAGTCGGGATCTTCGCTGGGGCCTTGATTCTTCCTCTAGCGAGCCGACTGCGCTCAGATCTGGGTCAGATATGAGATCCTTGGCCCGCCGGCTGGTGAGATGCGCTGCTGCCGTCTCCGTTTCTAGCCCATGTGTCTCGCTCCAGTCGGTACTTTTTGTCGCTTGATTCAAGGTAAACCTAGAGCTTCTCCTCTCATATCTGAGAGAAACGTGGCGGTGAGGCTCGCCACCGAGAACCTCTGTACTTTAGATCTTGAGACGACAACCATGGCGAAGCTATGGTGAATGCTTGGTACTCTCTTCTCGCTCACGACGTCGGCTCTAGGGTTTTGAGGACGACCCAAAGTGGTGGTGTTTCCTGCTTGATAGTGGAGATCTTGCTCATCGGTGCTGTCGCCTGCTATGAGGAGTCTTCGTACTCCTTTTGTGTTCTAACTTCTCTAGTCTTCGCTTCTGTGGAAGCTTTGGTGCACACTTGTCGTCTCTGCCGAACCCTCTGAGTTATTCTCCAGATCGCGTGGGCGGATGGGGAGCCGTTGTTATTACCGTGTACGCTTGATCGGAGTTTCCTCATGTTCTTCATTTTCATCGGTGGTGCTTCAAGTCAGCATTTTTGTCTTCCAGCTGCGTTAGCTTCAGGTCTTTTGGTTGACGGTCCTCCTCCAGCAGTGCCCCGGGGCGTAAGCCAGGCGCCTCTATCGAAGCTGCTGAGAGCCACCTTCAGGTGAGTGCTCGTCCTTTTGACTTGTCATAGCTATTCTCTTGTTGTCTCTGGTCACTCCAGATAGAACAAGAAGCGTGAAGACGAGAGAGATTAAATCTGTTGTCTCTTGTTCTAGTTCATTATTAGCTTCAACCTCTTCTTTGATTTGCTTAGACTAATTTCAAGGGTTTCTTAGGGGTTTTTTATTTTTTTGCAGCCTTTTAGAACAGAATAGCTATTTAGCAGATTGGGTTTCAATGAATTTTGTAACCAAACTTTCATTTTCATTAATGGTATTTACAATCTTAGCAAAAAAAAATCGTGTTTCACCTTCTTTTTGTGTTAGTTTGATTAATTTTGAAATTTTACATCTTTTACTAATAACATCCAACTATATTCTCCTGGCCCAAGAAAATCAAGTATATTTAATAGTTTATCTTCATTTCAAAATATACATATATGCATTACAAATAATTATTTTTAACATATTACCATGTTTAATGTTGACATTACTTCTTACGGTTTTTCAAACTTTTAATTATCTTCTTTGATATATCTTCTCTCTCGCTAGATCGCAAATAGTTAGTGCAGATAAGATCTGTATAGAACTTTGAGCTGTGTACAAGAATTAATAAACAATATTTTTTCTATTTCTTTATAAGTGTCACTTTAAACTCATATGCACGGATTAATAAATCATTTAATTATATATATTTCTTATATAAGAATACTATTACATATAAATCACAACCAATAGAAAAATAAAATAGAGAATAAAAGATATAAATCTTATATTGAAATACGAAAATAACATTTATTTTGCAATAAAAAAAAATTTATAACGATATTTAATTTGAAACGGAAAGAGTATAAAAGTAGTGAACCCCAAGATTTATAGTGACTAATGTCGGATGTATAATATGCAGGACTATTTTCTCAGTTTCACGTGTTTACGTAGTAGTTTGTGTCAGTTATTTATTTTAATTATTCAAATAGACCAACATTGATATAAAGAATTATTTTCCACTGCACTAGACTCATTAACTCTTAATCATTTTCGTTCATATTATCTGTTGTATTTGGTTTCGTTGTAATGCTACTTTTTCTACTTGGTACTTGGACTTGTGAGTATGAGTTAGTAGTGTTTTACTCAATCAAATTAAGGTTAACGTTTCGCATATCTCACTAAATTAACTTCATTTTCCCCGTCTTCTTAATGTGACAGGACAATTTTGATTATCTAAGAAATGGATTGCCAAAACTACTGTCACTTTTTACTTTTGTAGTAATTCTTGGCAAATAATTGACGATTGATTTTTACAAATTAGCGGTTGATCGATACCTTAAATATAACAAGCCTAGTTTTAATGTTAGTTAGGTTTAACTTCGTATATGTTTGACAATTTTTTTAAAAAAAAAATCCCAGTGGTTTATATATTTCATCATGTGCACAGAAAAAGGAAATATCTGTGGAGTAATACATTAATCGAGTATACTTACTTTCTGACATACTTATCAGTGTTTTTATTTTTCATCATGTGCACATAAGAAAATGCAAATGTAATTATGACTCTTAAAAATAATACTATATGAGATAAAAACTAATAATGTTCAAGTTGGTTACAGCTTTAGTTCATTATTATGAATTGTGAGCTCTATCTTAAGGTACCCACTTGTATTTAATTTTGTATAAAGAGGAATAATTAGCGGAAAGTTAAATGAGTATATTCGCTTAAGATGAATGGGGCTGTAATCTTCTTTCGATGGATTAGTATTATAACAGCATCTCATTTGTGTTTGGCTGATTAAGAATGATTAAGCACTGTCTTCCACAGTTCCACCCACATAGGATACCTGATTAGAACTTATGTATGTCTCGACTAATTAGTATTTACTTCTTTTAACAATATTTATGTATCACAATTGTTGAGATTTGATTTATTGACACTCATTGTTCTTATGATGCCAACGAAGTAGAACAGGATCCGAAGATTTTAAGTTAATATGTAGAAATTGCTGAAATTGTGATGTCTTCTATGTCATGAAATTTCCCGTTATTAAACGATAACATAGTGTCCAGCACGAGCTACGTTAACGAGAAAAGTGCTTATTCTAACATGAACCATTTGGATCGTGCCAAATACAACTCGAACTATTGTTAGTGTCAAATACGACCTGAACTCAATTAAAACTTTAAAAATCTACTCGAACTTTTTAAAACGTGTCTAAATCTACATCGAAATATTATTAAACAGTTGAAATTATAGAAACTACTATTTTTTCATCGTATTAAATTTTAAAACTTTGGTGATTATTTTTTCTGATTTACATAAATACATAACATGTTTTTATATCTTCAATAAACTTATATCTTACTAAAATATAAATAATAAAATATTTATAATTAAATTATCTTAGATATACTTAAAATTTTGAAGTTATTTATAAAAAAAATATATAGATTATTTTTATTTTTAAAACTTAAGTGAATTTTTTTCAAAGTTATTATTATATATTTTAATATTTTGTTCAGTTTTGAAAGGTAAAAGGTTCAACATATAAATAACTTCAAAATTTTTGAACAAAATATATAATAATAACTTTGAAAAAAATTCAC
>OVBX01001275.1:0-27311 GCA_900406325.1 Erucastrum elatum | reverse complement strand
TATATATATATACATAATATTACACACATTTTCTTTTTAGTACGGAGTGATTGTCAACTATATGCTTTAATCTTTGAATCGTGACTAAGAGTTTTCTTCGACATCATGATATTCGATCGGATGCAATATAATCTAAGCAGACGCTAATCTTTTCTGATAAAAGAACAACATTAATTTTCTGCCGATCTTATTCTATAAAATTATTTCACATAAAATTATTAACAACCAATATAACTTTCTAAAATCATGAGTACTTAATCTTACTTGATGAAGTTAAGTTCTAATATAATCTAACAGATGACAAAAAAAAAATCTTACTTTACAGTATACATGTCCTTTTTACAAACTCAATACGTTACCAAATAGTTTTTGTTTTGACAACTAACATTTTCTTACAAACTTACAATAGGAATGTTACAAACGCTCCAAATGTTTATACGATAAATTAAAACTAATTAACACACAGACATGTTACATGTATATGCATGAAGTCTGGAATATGGTACAATTCGAATCTTTATACTTTATCACATAGATATGTTGTATATATATTTATTTACTTACAAGCGTGAAGTCTTCATCATATATCCTGAACATTTGATTACAATTCTATATCATGAATCTCCTTTTGTCTTTTCCTTATGATTCCAAATTATACCAACTTCAACTTGCGCTTGCATGTTCCAGGGGACATACACAATTCACGGTAATTTTGATCGATAATAATTCATCAGATATAGAAACTTGATTAGTTAAAAGAAAAGATACACGAACGTTGATAAAGCTTCACAGAGTTTTGTTTCAAACTAAAACGTTTTCTTGTAGTTAGTTAGCTTCTTGGTTGCTTCACTCTTTTTTTTTTCACCAGCACTTCGTAAATGATCACAACACGTATTATATATACATGGCGAAACATAAATTTGCAATCCTCGAATAAAGATTCAACTGCGTTTCAAGTATTTTTTATGCAACAAGGGGGGTAAATACTTTGAAACGAATTATTTAACAGCCGAGTAAACAATATTTTGAAAGGTATAATTATATCAGAGGACTCAGTTTAGATATTTTTTTTTTTGACTAACATACTTTGTTTCTTGTTTCGTACGTATCTGCATATAGTTAGATTTGAGTCTCTGTTTCTTGTTTCCTACGTATCTGCAAATGGTTTTGCTGTTACTTATGCATGGGGTCTTAGCTTAGTACGCTTCTCCCATTTTCTAGTATCATGCATCGTCCTACTTTCTAGACGCAACGCAACCAATAAATGATACGTCGATTTTTTTCAAGGTTTCATGTGATGCATCGATATTACTATGCACTAATGGCAGTTCTTAGATTTTATAACCCGATACATCAACTTTCTCTCTAATTTTCCAAATATATAAAATGTGAATGCGGAATCGCGGATTATGAATAAATAAATGTTTCTTTCAATCTGTTTTCTTAATTACCTATCTTACAAACCCCACAGCCCACTTGGGTTTCGACTTTATAGTTAAAGCAATGTTCGTGCCTTTTGTCCTATAAAGGAACGACACAGATAGCCAAAGAAGAAGCGAAGAAAATTGCAAAAGGAGGAAGATGAATAAATCGAGTATTAAAACCACACGGAATTCTAGAACAAACGTATAATGATATATCTTGAAAAACATAGAATCAAATATCTGATATTGACTAACTGATGGTTATTGGAACTGAGAGAATACGTTCGCTTTGGAGATGTGTAGGTGTCCTATAATTCTTAAGAAAAAAAACACATGTGTAACCTTTTTTTTGTTAAAATAGAATTGTTAATATGATATCGACATTTTGAAATATTAACACTTTATGATTACTAATTTTACATTTACAACAAACGTATGTTATAGTTAGCTTCCGAGTACTGATTAAAATGTTACTAGATTGATGGTAAAACTTGTTAAGAGTCTAAGTCGAGAACAGTGAAGATTTACTATAAAACAATGAAACTAATTAAATAATAATTATGCAACATCTATGTAGATATTCCACTGTGCTCATAGTTTGATTTTTGATGGAAATGCGGATTTATGCCATGCTTTGGTATTTCTAACAGCTGCACCCGACCTAAAGGGATTAAATTCCGTTTTAAGTTTTGGATCACCTCTGGGTATTCCAAAAAAACTATGTATATATCTTTTCGAAATATATAACCTTACCAAAAAATATAAAAGTATAATATAAAGATAAGAAATACAATAAAGCTATATTTAGGAGAAAAGGCCGTAAGTTTACTACTAAATCTACATTTATGACATTTTGTATTGTTAAAAAACCAAAAATAGTCTATCTTTTATATTGTATTTTTTTCTTTCTTCAGAATAGTTGTATAGTTGTTCATATTGTGACGTTCATGTTTTAGACCATCGAAGTTATTAGTTATATTTTTAAAATGTTCAAATTATTAAAGAAAACTAACTTTTTTTTCTAACAAATCCATCAATAGAGTAAGAAATATATGCGCTCATAATGTCACTTAGTCATGATTTTGATCGAAAGAGGAATTTCCACACATCAATTGCGATTGCAAAAGTTTTCAAAGGATCATCATAGCATATCAAGAAACATGATGATGCCTAATCTCTTCACCACTATTTATTTAATAATTCATATTGTGCATCCAATATTTGTTTAATTTTCTCACTTTATTTGACATCAATCACAGTCCCCATTCCCCAACGAAACATAAATTAATAAGTAAGGGAATATACATATTATCTAACGACATTTCTTTTTCTTTAAAAACAAGTGCATGGATATTAAAATGAAACTAATCTGATGAGTGAAGAAAACATAACATATCATCATCACTGATACATGTATATAGATATGCATAAACATAGCAATCTTTAAATTCAAACGATGATAACAGGACTAATGACTAAAAATGATTAGTCATTCCAATTAGATTTTAACAGATGTATCTCCACTATCTTTTTGTTTAGATACTGCATTATCCTAACTAAACTTTTTCAAAACTGGTTTTACATTTGTTTTGTGTTTCTATAAACATGATAAAGCATAACTACTAGATATATAGGGTCGGAAGAATACAAATAAACTCCATATACTATTTGTGATCATTAAAACGAATACAAATTCTTGCAAAGATGGAAAAAGAAAGAGTGATCTTTAAACAAAGCTTTCCACAAATAATACAACAAACAAACAACTGTTTTTCATAGTACTATATAGTAGTTTTTTAAAAAAAAGTTTAATTTCATTTATAAAAAAAAAGGAAATTAAAAACAATTAACGCAACGGGAGCACGACAAGTATGATAATGTCGGGAAGAAAAGTTAAAATCTTTACTAAAAAAATAAAAATAGAAAAAGTAGAAAAGGACTTTAAAGAAGAAGAATGGCATTGTTGTTGGTATGGCCACTACCACTACCAGACATATGGGTCCCGTTTCTCATCACTCTCTCCACCACCTAATCCTCCCTCTCTCTTTTCTTTTCTTCTCCCTCTCAACTCTCTCCAGATTTCAAGAAACCCTTAAAATCCTCTCTCTGTCTCTTTCTGTGTTGTCTGTTTTCTTGTTTTCTTCTCTCCTCTTTCTTTGTCTCCTTTCCATTTTGCACTCTCAGGTTGTTTTCTTGAGTTCTTCACTTGTAAAAAGTCTCTTTTGGCTTTTGTTTTGGATTATTTCTTTAGTGGGTTTGTTGTTGTTCTGTCTAAAATGATTACTGAGCTTGAGATGGGGAAAGCTGAGAGTGAGCTAGAACTGGGTTTAGGGCTTAGTCTTGGCGGTGGAACTGCGGCCAAGATTGGTAAACCAGGAGGTGGCGGCGCGTGGGGAGAGCGTGGGAGGCTCTTGACTGCAAAGGACTTTCCTTCTGTTGGCTCTAAACGAGCTGCTGACTCTGCTTCGCACGCCGGTGCTTCTCCTCCTCGTTCAAGGTTCGTCTTTTTTTCATAAAAGTTTAATCCTTTCCTAGAAATTGAACAGTTTCAAAGAAGGTCTTCTAAGTGTTTGGCTACTGCTAGAGCTAGCTCAGTTAACTTACGTAGGAAGAAATGCTCTGTTTTCAAGTTAGGAGTCTTGTTGTTGAGGAAATAATAGTTCTTGATTCATTTTGGTGTTCACAAGTCCTGAGCAGTGAAAAAAAAGTGTCATGAGTAGTGATGTTTGCTTTCTTGTGTTGCAGTCAAGTTGTGGGATGGCCACCTATTGGATCTCACAGGATGAACAGTTTAGCTGCAAAGTCGGCTAAGGAAGATGAAGAGGCTGGTAAGAAGAAAGTGAATGATGATGAGACTAAAGATGTGAACAAGAAAGTGCAAGTTGGGTTTATTAAGGTGAACATGGATGGGGTTGCAATAGGAAGGAAAGTGGATTTGAATGCTCATTCTTCTTACGAGAATTTGGCGCAGACACTGGAAGATATGTTCTTTCGCTCTAAACCGGGTACTATCGGGTTAACGGGTCAGTTCACCAAACCGTTGAGGCTCTTAGATGGATCTTCTGAGTTTGTTCTTACTTATGAAGACAAGGAAGGAGATTGGATGCTTGTTGGTGATGTCCCATGGAGGTAAATCATCTAAAAACTTTTGAGTTTATCATTACTTACAAGTCTAATGAATATTTTATGATGATCTGAATTGTTTTTTTTGTATTATAGAATGTTCATCACCTCGGTGAAAAGGCTCCGGGTTATGAAAACCTCTGAAGCTAATGGACTTGGTATGTCAAGTATCTAGTCTTGATATCTCTTATAGTTTGTGGAAACATGTAATTCAAATCTTGGACTAAACATTTATTAGTATATGCAGCTGCAAGACATCAAGAACCCAACGAGAGACAAAGAATGCAACAGGCTTAGCTCTCTTTCTGAAGTTACGTTGTTACAGGTTTTTATTTTGTGGGGGTTTTTGCAAGTCGGAGATACTTCTGAAGCAAGCATAAGGAAGTAACAGAAGATAGGTTGCATTAATAAGTTTGTGTATGTTTCTCGGTTCTTCTGATGGTTTTTTCTAGTTTTTTTTTGTTTAGTTTTATTTTATTTTATTTTGTGCTGTCTTTTATTTTACTGTTGGAGATTTCATCATATACTATGGAAGAGAATGCTCTTTATTTCTTTTACCACACTGTAAATATTTGAAGCTTATCTAATATCGTTTTAAGGGTTTTGTAACAAAACTTTTGTTTTGTTAGTTCTCTGACTGACCCAGTCTCTGTATACTATCCACATGACCTCAAAACGATTATCATAAGTTATGAGTTTTCAGTTTCAGGAATAAGATGAATGAAATAACAAACAAATGGAATAAAGATAACTAAAAGAACAAGATGAATGAAATAAACAAATATCAGATGACAATTTTCCAAACAAAAAAAAAAACAAATATTATGTCTCACAAGTCACAACTAACATATAGCGTATAATGCGGTAAACCACTAGTTTAAGTATATGACGAATTTTCACTCTTAGCCTAAGTCCTAAGACGAAAAGTACATAGAGGTTTTATGCTTATACAATGCTCTGATTGATTCAGGGTACTTATCTATCAACAACAATGTGTAGTGGAGGAGGGTTTCACTTTCCTCAAATAAAAAAAATCAGTAATGTTTAAATCCTTAATCTAAATCTAGGACAGTATGTCCACTAGGTGCCTTGGTTCTGAAAGTGATATCACATTCTTACGACTTTGTTCATACGGTCAGAAAATGACATTACTCTCAAAAAGATCAGATCAGATAATAGAAAAGAGCTGTTTTTACCAGATTAAACTGCAGAAAGAAAAATGAGAATTGGAGAAACAAATTCAAATGCATTTGATTGTAAGACACAACAAAAGAAAAAGAAAAGAAAATAGAAATACAGAAATAAGCTTTGGAAATTACTCAGCCACCGATGGTGAGTGTCCCATCCACCTCATCGACCAACACATAGTCCAGGCTAAGCTCAGTTAACGGTGAGATGTTCTCAAGCGCAAAAAGCATGACGCGAGGGAACTTCAAGTTGTTATGGTCATTGAACACAAACTGAGTCATCACATTTGGTTCGTTGCTGTGACGAATGAAAGCAGCCACGCTTCTCATCATCGACACATCCATCGCATAATCAATTGGTGGGAGAGTGGGATAACTCGGCGGGACGTTCCTCGGGTAAACATCAGATAAATTACCCCACAACTTCCAGTTTGCAGCAAACCGTCCCGGATAGACCAGAACATCCCCGTTCATCGACATAATCTCCCCTTGCTCTTTTGTGACCATGACACCAGCATACTCACAGATAAACTCTCCCGCGTGAATCAAATCAAGTGACCTGACGCCCCAACCAGGTTCCCTGGTTCGGAAAACCTCCATCCTCTTCCTCAACCCCCGCTGCGCGACTCGGTTCGCGCAGCCATAAGCGCACTTGCACTTAACCCCGCATTCGAAAATAACGGGTTTCCCTCTCAGCAGAGCTCCGTAAGGGCTGTAAGGAACCTCACCACCGTTCTTCCTCACGCATATACAATCATCATTGCATGAGAATTTACACTCGCAGCCACCGTTGGTCCCTCCTTGAGCAAATATTACACTACTGATGGCAGATTGTGCGATGTATTCATAGTTCAGCGGTGAGCGGTCGGAATCAATGTCATTATACAGATACACCGGGACACCCTCGTTTTTACCATAAAGGTTAAAACTTATATAACCAGCAGGCATCGCATCCAATGGTGTACTTCTAAGTGTTAGCGCACGCTTCAGTCTTGCACTCCCCATCTCGGTTTGTCCTTGGATTCTAACAAGTGTAAACTTGAAGATATTAAACCCTGAATTCCCTCTAACAATGTTGTACTCAACAATCGTGTACAGGCCGTCGTACACGAACACTTTCGAGCTGATGTGGTTGTGGTACTCAAACCCGCGAATGACCCGCACGGGGACACCGTGGAGCATGCTTTGTTCCAAAGCGAGATTCCCGTATTCTAGCTTCTGGTGCTGACTCTGCTGCCTGGTTTTGTCCCGACCACCCTGGCCCGAGTAAACCAGTACGTCTCCCATGTCTTCATCATCCTCGTAACCACCTGATACGATGATGCTGGTTGCTATAGGCACCCCGAAGGAGCTTCGCTGAGCCGATGTGTAGTCAATCCCGGCTTGTGACGGGCGGTGTAAGCCGAACATGCACAGCTCCTTACGGTAAAAGAAAATGTCGCCGATCTCAACCCCGGGGACTGGACCTACCAAGTTTTGGCCCTGGTTCAGCCACAACCCACGTTCTTTCATCAGCCTCGAAGCTTTGATATTGACGGCCCTGTGGTAGGGATTAGGATCGGGATGCCTCATCTCCTCCATAGTGAGATGAAGCAGGAGAGAGTCGTAGATCATTCGAGTCCGTTTGAAGACATACCGGTCAAGTTTCTGGCTGTCCTGGTGGAGCGTTTGAACCACGTGGTGGTTTTCGTGATCTGGTACGGGGACGATCGCGAGGGAGTTGCTCTCGACATCTAGTGTCGGAGCTAATGACCGTCCGGGAGTGGAGGAGTTTTCGAGGGGTGGGGAATCCGGCATGAGATTAAGGTCTGGGAACGGTACTAGATAAGTCATTCTCCCAAGCGAAGCGGAGAGAGGCAGAACAGCACCTGGTCTTTGGGTCCGGGAAGAACTTGGGGCACGATCAGAATCAGACCTAGCATCATTTCCAGGTGCATTCAAGTGGTTGGTGTTGTTCCTGTTACGCAGAGATTACAATGACAACATCCAGATGTTACAACCACACGGAGGAGGTTACGATTCCTCTAAGGATTTAAATAATACTAGATCTTGATCCTCACAACTGTGTGGATTGGATGTATATTTTACAATATATACATAGTATATACGTACAAACTTTAGAAATTTGAATATTTACGGTTTCAGTTTTACTATTTTATTGTTTATACTATGTATTTTATGTCGTATATATATATATACTATATTTTATTTAATATTCAGATTATCGAGGTATTTGGATTATAAAAAAGTTAAATTTTAAAATAGTTTATAATGTCACGAAATGAAAAAAATAATCTCTATTTATAAGAACAGAAATACATGTTTTAGTATCCATAGAATTCTATCAAAAGAAATGTAATGATCGTCATAATTTTGTTACATATTCTAATTATTTCATATTTTATTTATAGCGTGTTTTTACAACGAACAACTATTCTATTAATCAATTTTTTTTATAATATTTAGATATTATTAGTTTTATTATTTTGACAAATCTCAATATCGAGATCCTTTACCTTATCATATGGATAAGAGTATCAATGTTTAGACAAGTTAAAGATTTCAATGATTGAATATGCATCCATATGGTATCAGTTGCAAAGGCTAAACTGTAGATCTTTGAAAGTTAAGATATATAGTTTTTGAAACACCAGAGTTCTTTACAAAATAATGAAATAAAAATACTTTAGTTTAACAACAGTTCTATTTATAAGGATTCCGAACCCGGAGTTCGTCTTCAACTAAGAGGTGTGTATATCGTAGCCATAATTGATTTTGAAAAATAAATAAAATCAAAACTAAAAGTTGAGAGAATACCTCATTTCTTGAAAAGATGCAAATCTTTGATTGAATTATTTTTCTCAGGTACAGAATATTCATAAATTATTTTAAAGAATTTTGAGTCTGACATTTCACGACGTTTCATAAGTATATATATAGATTACACATCTTATTTTTTACTAAATTATTTAATAAATAGTCAAAATAAAGTAAACACGCGTCGTGTATATTCTTAAACATTAACAGAAATTTAACTTTAAAGTTAATAAATCTAAATAGTATTTTTAAAAATTAAAAACAGAAAATATAAAATCCGTATTTAATTAAGAACCTCTTGATTTAAAAATATAAAAATTATGTTATTAAGGAAATAAACTTCCAGATTTATGTACTTATATGTAACATGAACAATTCATAAATATATGTAGATCACTCACCTAATTTTTACTAAAACTCTTAATAAGTAGTTAAAGTAAAGCAAACACGTGTCGTGTATTTTTTAAACATTAGTGATTTTTTTATAGAGAAAAATAATGTAGATAATATTTTATAAAACTGAAAACATAAAAATAAGATTAGATTTAATAAGAAAATAATTGATATAAATAAAAATTGTTTTATTGAGGAAAATAAAATTATCGAAGTTTTATCTAATATTTATTGTAGAAAAAAAATCGGAAAAATAAAATAAAGTATTAAAAATTAATTAATTGATTTATAAAAGTTAAAAATTGACGAAATGCCTCATTTTTGAAAAAATAAAAACTTTGATCGAGTTTTTTTTCTCTTATATCTTACGAACAATATATATATATATAAAGTATTTGTTGAATAAAATGTGTCTGTGTCTTGTATTCCTTACTTAAATACAAATAAATAAGCTCTTTGAGAGACCTACCAGTAAAGATGCTCTAAGCTGTCGAATTAGAGACCAAATTTATTGTTCATAGGATCCCACCAATTCACTAACTCTGGTACAGGTGAAGGCACTGATTCTACAAACCACTAGAGAATTCTCCTCCCACGCATGCGACAACTTCAAACACTAATAAGCGATGAAAACTCCAATTTTGGACGAAGCTCCTCGATCGAATTATCATACTTCCCTTTGAAACGTGATGCACATTTTCTTTTTTTTTTGACATCGAACGGTTTATCTATTACTCAAACTTGAGGTAATTTGTAAGACCAGACCGAAATAAAACAACAAATGTAGTACATGTCCCTACAGAAGGATCTTGTTATCTTAGCTAGCTGCACATTTTCCGTTATCATACTACAATCATCATAACATATATAAACCTAGAAAAGCAAAACATTTATACATCATTAGGTTTAGTACAATATATACACACTAGTGTAGCTTAGTGTTGTTTTCTTTTTTTACTTTGTTTTGTTTTTGATGCTTTAGTGTTGTTGTCTTAATTGGATTTAAATGAGATAATTAGATTTAGCTGTTTAAGTGTATATCATATATCAAAAAGTAACCAAATCCAACAAATCTGAATCTTACAATAAGACTAAGACCATAGGCAGGATGAAAAGAGATTGGATTAAACTTGATGATCAGAGACATTCATATTTCATAGTCACATGTGAAATTCTTGGATTTATAAAAGACGAACAACTTTGAAAACATTTGTTAAAGATGTTTTCATTAATCAAGAACAAAAGTTAGGAGCTCGAAAACGATCAGATACCGTCTTAGTTTCAACCATAAACAATGCCGACCAAGGATCAGCGGATATTGTTTTTAGGACTCTGCTGGCACCATATGAGAAATCAAAGTTTTTGGAATTCGGAGAGAGTATGGTCGCAAGGCTGAAACTTAAAAAAATCAATGGAAGGGCACCAGTAGGAATGAAGCCTGCGGCTTAACTGTGGCCACAAATTTTACACAGAAAAATAAGTTCCTTGTTCCACAAGAAACATGTCACATCCCAAAAAAAAACTCAAAGGGCATTCGAGAGACGAGAGGACTTTTTTTTTTTGGACAACAAGAGACGAGAGGACTAACCCAGATTTTAATCCCTTTTAATTAGACCAAACCCTCATGTCTGGTTTTTATCAGACAAACCCCCCCCCAAAGAGTCAACTAAACTTCCCAAACTCTACACAGACGACTCAACACTCCAAACTTGGCAACAAAAACCAAATCAGATCAGGTCCACTTGACAGAGAATCTCCCACATCACATCAATGGCTCTCCCTCTTCGTCAGCATTGCCTAATAATCCCCACAAAATCCAATCTTCCTCCCCAAAATGCCCTTCCTCGTACACTCTCCTCTCGCCGGAGCTTCCTCAAGTTCTCCGACCGTCGTCATATTCTCAGTAGCTCGCCTCCAACGCATCTCACCATAAAAGAAAAGAAACCCATCTCGCCTCTACTCGTCAGATGCAGAGACAATGACGAACATCAGTCAACGAACGACGAAAAGATCCAAACTTTACAGAACGAACCCAACAAGGGGAAAAGCTTCTGGGCCGCCGTTAGTCTGATCATCGGAACCGCCGTGGGTCCCGGAATGCTCGGCCTCCCAGCCGCAACCATCAGATCCGGCTCGATCCCATCGACCGTAGCTTTGCTCTGTTCTTGGGTCTACGTCATCTCCTCTATTCTCCTCGTGGCTGAGCTCAGCTTCGCAGCTATGGAAGAAGATAATGCATCGGAGGTCAGCTTCACATCCCTCGCAACTAAATCATTCGGAGATAGATTTGGAGTCTTTGTGGCTTTTGTCTATGCTTCACTGAGTTTTGCTTTAATGGTTGCTTGCGTCTCTGGTATTGGCTCCATTGTCTCTCAATGGTTTCCTACAATGAATCCGCTATTAGCCAATGCTATCTTCCCTTTAGTTTCCGGGACTTTGATCGGTTTCTTCCCTTTTGATGCTATTGATGTTACCAACAGGTGTCTCTGCTTCCTCATGCTCTTCTCTATAACTTCCCTCGTTGCTATAGGTTTGTCTGTAGCTAGGTCCAACGTGTTGGCTTCCTTTGGTCAGTCTTGTTGGAAGGTATCATCGGTTTTACCTGCGGTTCCTGTTATGGTGCTGACGCTGGGGTTTCATGTTATTACTCCTTTCATATGTAATCTCGCGGGGGACTCGGTTTCGGATGCTCGGAGAGCGGTTCTTGTGGGTGGTGTTGTGCCTTTTGTTATGGTGTTGTCGTGGAACCTCATTGTTTTGGGGCTTGCGAGGATCAAAGTCCCTGTGGGTTCTTCTTCGGCTATTGACCCGATCTCGCTTCTTCTGTCTGTGAACCCTTCTGCTTTGTCTGCTGTTCAAGGCTTTGCTTTCTCGGCGTTAGCCACTAGTTTGATCGGATACGCTGTTAGCTTCCCTAAACAGCTCCTTGATACATGGAAGCTTGTGTTTAAGTCTAAGCAATCAAGTGGAAGTGAACCAGCGAGAGGTCGTGATGGATTTGAAGCAGTAGTGATGCTGTTTGTGCTTGGAGTTCCAGCATTGATTGCAACGTACTTTCCTTCGACGTTTTCGAGAGCTTTGGATTTTGCAGGTGTTTATGCAAACTGTTTCCTCTTTGGTGTACTGCCTCCTGCAATGGCTTATATTCAGCAGTCTAGAAAGAAGCTCAGGTATCTTCACCCAGCTATATATACAACTTTCTCTTTAGATCTTTGTTTCAGTTCTTCATGTTAGTTATCTTTGCAAGAGAATGATGTGAAACCAAAAGCATTTGATATTTGCAGGTTATGGGTTCTTCCCGGAGGCAACTTTACATTGTTGGTCTTATTTGTAATTGCTGTTATACTGGGGATATGGCATTAGAGAGCCATCAAACAGAATGTAATGTTTGCATCATTCTACAGAGACATATTGACATGATCTGACTGTGCTGACCAGACAAACTTTATGTTGAGTAGGAGGGTACTTTTTGTTTTGTCACTGAGACTGCAAGATGAGGAACTTTAAAAGAAAGAAAAAAAAAAGAACCAGCAAAACCAATCAGAGGCAGATTTGATTGACGAAATGTCTTTAGTTCTGATAGTTGGCTTAATAGCTTAAAAGTTAAAACACTTATCCTCAAACGTTGGTGTAACATGTTGATCTCCTTCTTAAGATTGTGTGTAATTAGTCTATCATTTTTCTACTGAACCTGCCAAGTTGTCATCATCTCCTCCATTGAACCGGATTGGTGTAGGAGAGTGTTCGAATAATAACAGCCCGGTTTGATCTTCACTAGGGTAAATTGGGAATCACAAAGCCAAATGTCTTACGTGACACGCCTACGTGGATATTCTGCTCTTTCTCTTTCCAGCATCGCAGGAGGGGAGAGAGAGAGAGATGAAGCATCAAACAAGGAAAAGAAAACTTCTTGGAGAGAAAGTTTCTTCGAATTTCTGTAGCTTTCCTGTGAATCTTTTTATTTTCTCTTGGAAAGGGAAAAGCTTAAAAGGGGGTTTAAGGTCTCTGCGGTTGCTTGGTCCGCAAAGCGTGCTTTAATTTTCTACGTCGATCAGAGATTCCAAAGCTTGGTGAGATAGAGAATACGTTCTTCGAATATCTCCCGCCTAATCAAATAGTTAGATCTCATGGTGGAGAAGAACACGTTTTGATTGGGTTCTCAGGGATCTTTTCTAATGTTTCTCCCGCTTCATGCGGGTTCGTTGCCAAGGAAGATATAACAAGATATAGCCTGTGATAAATGGTACGGGACTCTCTTCTTCAACCTGCATTGCGGTTTCTTCGTGTTGCTCATTTTGTTACCTTTTGATCAGGCTGCTTCAGTAAAGGTAGCTTTGGGGTCTTACGTCTGGGTAGAAGATACAGATGAAGCATGGTTAGATGGAGAAGTTGTTGAAGCTAACGACGATGAGGTCAAAGTAAAATGCGAAACCAAGACGGTTAGTCCCTTCTAAATAAATGGGATTTTCTTGGCTCTCAAGCTACATGATGATGGATAGTGGAAACATAAATTGCTCATATTTGTTTATGTAGGTTACGGCTAAGGTAAGTGCTGTCTACCCCAAGGATCCTGAGTTTCCTGAGCTTGGTGTCGACGACATGACAAAGCTTGCGTATCTGCACGAGCCAGGGGTTCTTCTCAATCTTAAGTCCCGGTACAATGCAAATGAAATTTATGTAAGCTTCAGTCTTGTAACCCTTATCAGTTACACTCACTTGTGAATTCTTTCAATAGGTTATTATCTTATTCCTTTATGTTACGAAATGCAAAATTACGGCTAAGTTGTTAACTGAAATGGTTACAGACATACACAGGGAATATACTGATAGCTGTCAACCCCTTTAAAAGATTACCCCACCTATATGGTAATGAGATCATGGAACAGTATAAAGGATCAGATTTTGGCGACTTAAGCCCACATCCTTTTGCAGTTGCTGATTCTGCATATAGGTGATCTTGTTGTTTCATAGGTGAAACTTTTTAACTAGCAGTTTTTTTTGGGCCTCACAATCATCAATAATGTAAATTTAGAAAGATGATCAACGAGGGAGTTAGCCAGGCGATATTGGTGAGTGGAGAAAGCGGTGCTGGGAAGACAGAGAGCACAAAGATGCTCATGCAGTATCTTGCATACATGGGTGGTAAAGCTGAGAGTGAAGGACGATCTGTAGAACAGCAAGTTTTGGAGGTAGATACCACTTTCTATCTACATTTTTATTAAAATAGATAGAATCGCTGATCAGTTCCACCTCTCTGGAGATGTCTTGTTATTTTTCTTACATTAAGTTTTCTGTTTCTGCAGTCAAATCCAGTTTTAGAAGCTTTTGGTAATGCAAAAACCGTCAGAAATAATAATTCAAGGTGAAATGTCTTTCACATTTCTTGATTTTTTTTCTCCAGTTTATGTATTTGTTGAAGCCAAAACTTGACACATGTTAATCTCATATTGCAGTCGTTTTGGCAAATTTGTGGAGATTCAGTTCAATCATATGGGAAGAATCTCAGGAGCTGCTATTAGAACGTATTTGCTTGAGAGGTCACGTGTTTGTCAAGTTTCTGACCCTGAAAGAAACTATCATTGCTTTTACATGCTTTGCGCTGCGCCAGAACAGGTTAAAATGGTCCCTTCCATGCGTACAATGCCATATCCATACTGACAAGACTAACTTCTGTTATGAGATTTCAGGAAATTGAGCGGTATAAATTAGGGAAACCAAGCACATTCCACTACCTAAATCAATCGAATTGCAATGCATTGAGTGCATTTGATGATTCCAAGGAATATGTAGATACAAGGAAGGCTATGGACGTTGTTGGGATCACTTCTGAAGAACAGGTACTTTCTGGCTAGTCATTTTACATGATAAGTATTCAATAGTAGGGACAACTCTTCTTACATTTTAACTTCGCAGGATGCAATCTTCCGGGTAGTTGCTGCTATTCTTCATCTAGGAAACATTGAGTTTGTAAAGGGAGAAGAATCAGATGCTGCAGAACCCAAGGACGATAAATCCCGGTTCCATCTGAAAGTGGCTGCAGAACTTTTCATGTACATTCTTTCAATATTATATGTTCTTGAATAACAGTTTGTTAGAACCCTGATTGGTCTTTGTTGGCAGGTGTGATGAGAAAGCTTTAGAGGATTCCTTGTGCAAAAGGGTAATGGTGACTCGTGGTGAAAGCATTACAAAGTCACTTGATCCCGGTAGTGCAGCTCTAAGCAGAGATGCTCTTGCCAAGATTGTCTATTCTAAATTGTTTGATTGGTAGGTTCACAATACTTGACTCCACTCTCTTTCCGAAGGGCTTGTTTTAATGAGGTTACTAACTTCTTGCTCTCAGGCTTGTGACTACGATCAATAATTCTATTGGCCAAGATCCAAGTTCAAAATACATTATTGGAGTCCTGGATATATATGGATTCGAGAGTTTTAAGACAAACAGGTGCTTAACCGGTACGCTCTTATATTCTTTAAATGTTAAATATCCTTTTGCGATTTGAATCCTAACTAGCTACATTGCTTCCTGCATACATGCTCTCTAGTATATGATCATTCCTTCAGTGCTGCAGTTGATAGCGGTATTAATGCTTTTGTTAGAATTCCAAGGTTAACTTTCTATTTTCACAATTTGTTTTGTAGCTTTGAACAGTTTTGTATAAACCTGACAAACGAGAAGCTGCAACAGCATTTCAATCAGGTTGGGAACTGATGTTCTTCTCAGAGTATTGATTCTTGATTAATGTAGTTCAATGTTGATCCACATTCATGCATGTGTTTTTTTTTCCTCTTTTACAGCATGTATTCAAAATGGAGCAAGAAGAGTATACTAAAGAAGAGATTGACTGGAGTTACATAGAGTTCGTTGATAATAAGGATGTCCTTGATCTTATAGAAAAGGTAAGTAAAAGCACAAGAAGTGATGTTCAAACCTATGATCAGTTTCCTAGTAGATCCAATTTTCATTACATGTTGATTTTCAGTTTCTAATATCACATTGCTTCATGTCAGAAACCTGGTGGCATTATTGCCCTTATCGACGAGGCGTGGTAATGTATCAAACCGTCATTTACTTTCTTTCCTTCTTCATTTATTCCTTTTTTATTTTCTTGAATAAGTGGCTGAGTTTGTGTTTGCCTGATCTACAGTATGTTTCCAAGATCGACACATGAAACACTTGCGCAAAAGCTATACCAGACATTTAACAGCCACAAGCGTTTTAGGAAACCAAAATTAGCTCGTACAGACTTTACCATCTGCCATTATGCTGGTGATGTTAGTCATCTTAAATTACCTTAGAAGCATGTGCTTTATATGTCTGTTTTGGAAGTTATTGTCAAAACATGTAAACTCGGTGTGACGATTGCATCCTTGTTCAATTTCAGGTAACTTATCAGACTGAACTATTTTTGGACAAGAACAAAGATTATGTTGTTGGAGAACATCAATCTCTCATGAACTCTTCAGAATGTTCCTTTGTCTCGTCTTTGTTTCCAAAACCGAGAGAGGAGTCCTCCAAATCATCTAAGTTCTCATCAATAGGGTCTCAGTTCAAGGTCTGACGATGACTACAAATTCAAAATCTTATGCTTATATTATTTTACCGAAATTCTCATCATGTACTAAAATGCAGCAACAACTACAATCTTTGCTCGATACGTTGAGCACCACAGAGCCGCACTACGTACGCTGTGTTAAACCAAATAACGTTCTCAAGCCAGACATTTTTGAGAACGCTAACGTTCTGCATCAACTTAGGTGTGGGGTAAGCTTAATGTTGCAGAGAACCTTATGTTTTCATCTTTTGTAACTGTAACCAATTGTCTAATCCTTACATGATTTTGTGAAACATTCTTGTCTGGTCTCAGGGAGTCATGGAAGCCATTAGAATTAGCTGTGCTGGATATCCTACTAGAAAGTCTTTCAGTGAGTTTTTAACTAGGTTCCGAATTTTAGGACCAGAGGCTGCAAACAAAAGGTAGATTCACCATTACTAACTTGCTGTTACCCTTTCAAATTCTTAGTCTATTGCTAATAGAAGTTATGGTTTTAAACTCATATAAAACTTTTCTGCCTGTTTGTGTTTAAAGCTTTGACGAAGTTGATGCTTGCAAAAAGCTACTAGCAAAAGTGGACTTAAAAGGTTTTCAGGTGCGTTTTCATCATCATACTCTCGATGGATGATTTTCTTGTCACAAGAAAAAAAATTTAAGGGTACTAGCACTTTCGTATATGTTTCATGGACACACTTCACTAGACTATTAAGTGATGAGTTGCTTTTCTTCTAGTTCACATGCCATAAGAAATTTGATGAATTATGCTACTACATTTATCTTTCAAACTACAGATAGGGAAGACAAAGGTGTTTCTTAGGGCAGGTCAGATGGCAGAGCTGGATGCTCACCGATCTGAAGCTCTTGGCCATTCAGCAAGGATCATACAGAGGAAAGTCCTTAGTTATCAATCTCGTAAAAAATATTTGATGTTGCAGTCCGCTTCAACTGATGTCCAAGCCTTTTGTAGAGGTAACACATGTTGTATCCCATTGCATGTCTGGTTGATTTTTTTGGCTTCATTTGTTAGTTTCAGGTCTTATTAGTCTTTTCTCCCACAGGACATGTTGCACGCATTCAGTTCAAGTCCATGAGAAGAGAAGCTGCTTCTCTGAGAATTCAGAAGCAGGCCAGGACTTATATATGCCAGACAGCCTATAAAAAGTTGTGTGTTTCAGCTGTTTGTGTTCAGACTGGGTTGCGTGCAATGGCTGCTCGAGTTGAACTTCAATACAGAACGAAGAGAAAAGCCGCAATCATTATTCAAGCAAGTTTAAAACCTCATTTTGATGACAATGATCTCTCGTTCTTGTGTCTTATATCAATGTTTAACATGTAAGTTTTTGTATCCACAGAGTCAAATCAGAAGATTTTTGTGTCGGAGGCGGTTTTTAAGAATGAAGAAAGCAGCTATTACCACTCAATGTGGCTGGAGAGCGAAACTTGCACGCCGAGAATTGCAGAAGCTTAAAATGGTTTCTTTACTACCTTTTAAGATCCTACATTCCATGAAATGTCATGAATCTTCAACATAAACAAATGGTTTCTTTATCTTCCAGGCTGCTAAGGAAACAGGAGCCCTCCAAGACGCGAAGATAAAGTTAGAAAAGGAGTTGGAAGAACTCACTTCATGCTTAGAGCTTGAGAAACAGATGAGGGTATTAAAGTCACACATAACATTCCACGCTGAATAGATTATGTTGCTGTTTCTCTGTCTGTTTAAGGCATCTAATCAGTATACTGATGCAGATGAAGCTTGAGGAAGCCAAAAATCAAGAAGTTGAAGAGCTGAAAGCAGCTTTGGATGATATGAAACTTCAGCTCGGGGAAACTCAAGAAACCAAAAGTGAGGAGATCTCGAAGTTGCAATCCGCTTTACATGATATGCAATTAGAATTCGAAGAACTTTCCAAGGATCTGGAGATGACGCATGATCTCGCTGCAGAAAATGAACATCTCAAGGTAAGGCCAGCCATTAAGGTCATTTTTAGATGAGAACCTTTTCTTCTTCAGACTTGGGAGTAATATATGATTGTGGTTGCTCTCTTTTTACGCTGCTTTCTTATAATTCCTAAGGAGTTGGTGAGCTCATTACAAAGTAAAACTGATGGATCCGAGACCAAATATGAAGAAACAAGTAAGCTAAGTGAAGAACGAATAAAACAGGAGGTTCCCGTCATTGACCATGATGTAATCATCAAACTCGAAGCTGAAAATGAACAATTGAAGGTAGAATCTCATGATATTGGTTTTGAAGATTCATCTGAGATTTCAGTATTTCGTCTAAATAATCTATATCTCATCATGCACACTCAATTCTTAGGCGTTGGTCAGTTCATTGGAAAAGAAAATCGATGCCTTAGACCGAAAACACGACGTAACAAGCTCAAACATCACAGAGCAGTTGAAGGAGAGTGCTTCTTCTGATTATGAGATTGTGAGTGATCTTGCAGTTGAGAATGAACGTCTTAAGGTAAATTTCTAAAGATGTAACTCAACCCATGCTCTTTTTAGTTTTTTCAGATTTGTTTTTCTTATTTAATCTGTTGTATGATATTTGTTAGGCACTAGTGAGTTCGTTAGAGAAGAAAAGTAATGAAAACATTGGGAATGATTCACCAAACGAGCAAAAGGAGGGGATACACATGCTGAAAGAAGAGAGCCTAATAGAGGATGTTTCGGTTGATAATGAAATGACCAACAAACTTGCTGCTGAAAACAAAGAGTTGTATGTAAGTTTTGCAAGAGATTTATCCTTCTCCATTACAAGTTTATGGGTTATGGTTCGCTTAAATTTTCTGACTTCTTCCACAGGATCTGGTAGATTTGTTGGAAAAGAAAGTACAAGAAACAGAGAAGAAGTATGAGGAAGCAAGTAAACTTTGTGAAGAGAGGCTTCAGCAGGTTGTAGAGGCAGAGACGAAACTAATCCAGTTAAAAACATCTATGCAAATGTAGTCAATTTTCGTTCTCTCTTAAGTCCAAAGTTTCAGTCATCTCTCTATTTATTTGCTATATGTTTGCATTGGAAACAATTACTACATATCCGTTACTTTTCTACTCTGTTATGTTTAGGCTTGAGGAAAAGGTCTCTGACTTGGAAGCAGAAGACAAAATTCTACGGCAGCAAGCGTTGATTAACTCAGCTTCCAAGAAAATGTCACCCCAGGTGTCATTTTCAGGACCTCCGGTAAAAAAATCCCCTATGCAATTTCTCATATCCTTGGAATATTTTCAAGAAATGTGTTAACCTCTTTGATTCTATGTACATCTTGCAGCCAATGGAGAACGGACATCATGTAAGTGTTTTAAGATTTAAATCTGGATGAACTGTTCTTACATACACTTAGTTATCTTTGGTCTTTCTTACAGGTATCATTAGCTCCTATACCATCAGGAAAGTTTGGGGCAATGTCTTTTAGACGAACCGTCGAACAACAACCACATGTATGTAACTAAAATTGTGATACTTGTTTGCATTTGGTTAATAAGTTATGTTCATGTTTTTTATGATGCAGGAATATGTTGACGTCCTTCTCAGTTTTGTTTCTCAAAATATTGGTTTCAGCCATGGAAAGCCTGTTGCAGCGTTTACAATATATAAATGTCTCATACACTGGAAACTATTTGAAGCAGAGAAAACCAGTATCTTTGATCGCATTGTTCCTCTCTTTCGTTCCGCTATAGAGGTAAACCCTGAAGTCTCTGCACGAATGTATTGTCTTAGAGAAACAGCTTAACCCTGTGTTAGATTGAAGTGTTATCATGCTTATGTTTTCTGTCCCTTTCCAGAATCCGGAAGACAATGATAATTTGACCTATTGGCTAACAAACACATCTACGCTACTGTTCTTGCTTCAAAGAAGCTTGAAAACTCATGGCACGAATGGTGCAAGTGCGAATAAACCTCCTCAGCCAACTTCATTTTTTGGGAGAATGACACAGGTAAACAACATCTTATTGACTCCAGGAAAATATTAATATGGCCATCTTTAACTTGAGAGTTTCTGTATTTTGTGGGACATGAATGGCTATGTCTCAGGGTTTCCGTTCTACCTCTTCTGAAAGCCTTTCAGGTGACATAGTGCAACAAGTAGATGCTCGAGTTCCTGCGCTGCTTTTCAAGCAGCAGCTCACAGCCTATGTTGAAACCATATTTGGAATATTCCAAGAGAATGTGAAGAGAGAACTAGAGCCTGTGCTTGCGTCATGCATTCAGGTAAACCTATCTATATATGGTTTACTGAAAGGAAAAGAAAATCAAATTTTGAAGATCATGATCTCTGGAAGAGAGAGGAGTTCTCACATTTTAGTTCTCAACTCATGTCTCAGGGACTGAAAGATTCATCACATGAGCCCTCTTCAGAGGATTTAACAGGTGAGTCATCCGAACAGAACTCACAAGCAAAGCCAACTGAAGAGATCCCACTGGAAAATCTGTCTGAAGGTAATTCACCAGCAGAGGTATCTAAAGAGAGTCCACAGGCAAAGCCATCTGAAGAAAGTCCACAGACAAAGCCATCTGAAGAGAGTCTGCAGGAAAAGACATCTGAAGAGAATCCACAGACAAAGACATCTGAAGAGAATCCAGAGGCAAATACAACTGAAGAGAATCCACCGGAAACGCCATCCGCAGAGAATTCACCAGCGAAAACTTGGCAAGGCATCACAGATCTTTTGAATCGTCTTCTCGGCACATTGAAGAAAAACTACGTAAGAACTTTATCTGTATTCGATGGTATTATGATTGTATCTACTTAATGTCCTCTCTGATAATACTTATTGCTACAGGTTCCTATCTTTCTTGCTCAGAAGATATTCAGCCAAACATTCCAAGGCATCAACGTTCAAGTCTTTAACAGGTAAATTGCACTCCCCGACCAACCTTTACCGAGGTGAAAATCACATATCCCACAATCGACCATTAAACTGAAAGCTGTAATATAACTAATGCAGCCTTCTGGAGAGAGAATACTGTACATACCACATGGGGAAAAATGTGAATGCTTGGTTTAGTGAACTAGAGGCATGGTGTAGCCAAGCAACTGAAGAGGTAAGTTTCATTTGTCTAAAATTATTTTTGTAAAAATTATTTCAGTCTCTTACTGCAAGTAAGCTCTCGTCAATGCAGTTTGTAAGGTCTTCCTGGGATGAACTTAAACACACAAGACAAGCCGTGGTGCTCCTGGTTTGTCTCTTGATAACCAAATTAACAGAAACTTAAATGAACATTACAACACTCTCTCTTCTTTCTTTGTCCTGAGTACATCACCTGACTCCCTTCCAGGTTACAGAACAAAAGTCCACAATTACATATGATGATCTTACTACTAACCTCTGCCCGGTAACTACTCTGTTTCTCTGATCTAAAACATTCATTCAAAGACTAAAAACGAAAGATGCTTGGAGAATGCTTAAAGTCAAACCCTCTTCTCTCTTTCTTTAATGTCTCAGGCGCTTAGTACTCAGCAATTGTATAGAATATGCACCTTCTCCAAAAGTGATGACCATGAGGATCAGAATGTATCTACAGACGTATGTTTCCTCTGTACACCTCTCAAATAAGCCATAATATCATTTCATTATCTGCTTCATGTTTTCCATCGATGGTGCAGGTGATTTCCAACTTGAAACTTCTAATAACAGATGAAGATGAAGACAGCCGTTCTTTCTTGTTAGACAATGATTCCAGGTATTAAAATATTAAGATGACGATTAAATGTCTCCAGTTATTCAGACTTTATTTCACCACCATAAACTCATGAAATTGTCTTTGTGAAACTCAGTGTCCCATTTGCAGCCGATGAAATCTCAAACTGTATGGAAGAAAAAGAATTTGCCAATGTAAAGCCGGCCATTGAACTCGCTGATAACCCTAACTTCCATTTTCTGAAGGGCTGAAACCTATCGACCACTGATTTGATGAAACCAAATTGTACAGTAGTCCCTTGCACAGATTTGCAGTATGTAGAATCCCATAGGTTGGTTAGGTTTAAACCGAGCAAGTACTCTACTTGCACGGCAATAAACTCTTTTACGTAGAGCAGACTGTAACGTTTGCCGTTGGAGAATTGTAGACACCACTAGTGACTAGTGAGTAAAAGATTATGTGTCTTCTAATATTTTAGAGTTTGGATGATGTTTTGCATTAAGACATCAATCGAAGTTCAATCGTTAAATTATCATAAATTTCAAATTGGTATACAGTGTTTGCACATAGGTGTGAGACAAATTCGATGAGCGTTCTCACTTCCTACTTATACTTTCTTCATACCAAAATGTACAATAATTTGATACTTTATATTATTTTTAGTTTTTTTTGGAAAATTGTGTAATCAATGGTGTTTTATAAACTTTTGATAATTAGTTGAATTAGTTTGAATCTATATACTTCATCCGTTTTTGAATAAGTGTCATTACGATATTTTTCACACAGATTAAAAAAATTGTTGAAATATATGTCAATTGTTATTAATTGCACTTCTTTGACCAATAGCATTTGAGATAATAAAATTATTATAAAATCAATACAGTTTGTAATTAATTTTCAACTGAAAATAATTATAGTTTGCATTGAAATGGTAAATTAACACTTTTTGTTTACCGAGAAAAACAGTTAAAATGATACTTATTATGAAACGGAAAGAATATTTTTTACTAATTTTAAGAAGAAGAAAAAGAATCTCTTGTGCCTTTAATCAATTTTCTAAAAAGAAGTTTTGTTACGATTTTTGGAAGAGTGGTTAAGAATTTTATTTCACAATACTCTTAAATTATTAGTAATTAAAAATAGTGGAAAGGGATTAATTAATTACCAACGGTGAAATCACCTCACGGCTGAGACTGTGAATGCATGAAAGCGGACCAAAAAAATCCGGAAAACATGAGAATCGGAGCACATGGAGTTCCCATACCCTTTCAGTTATTATAGTTATGGAATGGAGTTAGTTTGCATTTATCACTTACCCTCTTCTTTTGTCCCTTTCTCCCATTCCATAATATACATGCACTAAATGTGTCAGTGTGTGCTCTTTAGAATTACGTTTTAGATATGCCCGATTCTATTAAAACTTATCGCAGTTGTACCAATTTGCATATTGGCTATATTGCATTTTTCGCCAATTCCGTAATGCTAAACATAATCTATAGCCGATCAATAATATGTTGGTCAAACAAGCCGTAAACCAAAAAATAGATAAATTAAGAGAAACACTAGTTGCGGAATATTTATCATGTTACCCATTAGATACTCCAAACATTTAAAATCAGTAGAGAAATATTTATTGTGTTATGATAGTGCATGGAATCAGGTTGCTACTAATAAGCTATATTGAAAATTGTAACATGGGTTTTGGCTCTCATAATTAAGTAGAATTGTTTAGTCAAGATACTTGATTAAGAGAAGCTGACTATCACCAGGATCTGATTATTGTCAGAAGATCTAAAAATGGTGGGTATTATATAAAATGTTTCGGAGATTCCGTTTGGGCAATCATTAATCCTTTGGCGCCAAAAAGCTGATATAACAGTATTAGTTTATCTGTTTCAATGATTGGCTATAATGTAAATGGTGTGTGTAGAGACACACCACTACTGAGCAATATTTGTCTAATAGGTTGTCTATATGATACAGATTTTGACCGTTTCATGGAAATATATATATATATATATATATATATATATNNCGGTCCGGCCCACCCACCTAGGCCCGGCGCCAGCCTTCGCTTGTACCCGGTTAGGGCCTAAAGCACGCCTCCCCTCCCCGCGAGTCGAACTCGGGTCTTCCTCCTCCTACGGTCCCGAGGCAGGTAGGCAGGTACCACTGGACTACGAGGTCCGGGTATGGAAATATATATATTCGTATTATTGTTTGCATTTAAGCTGTATTATATAATATTATCTTCCTATCAACACCAAATGCACACAGCATAAGTAAATATTTATCTTTTGTAACTCCAACTTATTTTCGACTTAAATTATATTTTCCCTAAAATAGTTGTTTTTCTTTTGTAAAGGACCAGTTCTCAAACTTGTTCTAATATAGAAATCTCGACTTATTCTCTTCCAAAATTCAAACATCCTAAAACGGTATCTTGTAAGTTGTTTATATATATATACAGTTTCAAAAAAAGTTGTTTATATACAGAACGCATAATGATCACACGATAATTCAGTAAATAAGTTACGAAAAAAAAATTCACACAATAACATTTTCAGACAAAAATGTAACCATTTATCGAGTTTCGTCGAAAATTTCCAATCCATTTAGTTCTGATGAAAATAGCTAAAACTGTTTGCTAGATTTTAGTAGCTTTCAAATAACAGCATGTGGGAGACTCATTTCCTTAGTTCTATTACTTCAAAAATAAAAATAGAACTACTTCGATCGTATAAATAGCTTCGTTATCCCAGGAGAGCCATAAGTGTGTAAAGAAATAAAACCCAAAGTTCATCTCCTGAGCAATTTATCCGGATCCAAAAATCAAACTGGATCCAATTTAAAATGATTGGATTAAAATTTTCAAATACCCGAATAATTTTTATATTTCAGTATTATATTTTTATATTTGAAATATTCAAAATGAACCAACCCGTATATAATAAAAAAATGTGTATATTTTTTTTTGGGCAACCATAAAATTTTCATTCATAAAAATTTAGGGGTTACATGGGCTTGGGCCAGAATGCAAGCAAGACTTGGCATGTAAGTCCGCTGGCCCATTGGACTCCCTTTTGATGAAAGAAAAAGAAACAGAAAGAAAAGAAGAATGAGAGATCGAAGAAATATCGGAGAGAACGCCGTAGAGTTCCGTCGGATGCTTTCCCGAGAATATTGCTCTGATGAGCACTTGCGAGTCTGACCGTAGCCAGATGTATTTGATGTTGAGATCAACTGCGTGGAGCAGAACACTTCTAATGGCCATCGCCTCCGCCATACAAGCCGACGAGATCCGATCCTTGTATTGTGAGCCGCAATTCATCTCTACTCCCTTATTATCAGTGAAAATCCAGGCTAGGCCTGCCTCTCCCCTTATCCAAGCAGCGTCCGTATTACATCGGATTGTGAGAGGATGAAGGTTAGGGATTTGAGCAATCGGGAGATCTGTCGGCGGCGTTATGGAGGGCTTCCTGAGGAGCTGTTGTGCATTATCCCATTCTCTGATTGCGGTGATGGCTCGTAGCATGATCGTCTCTAGTGATGATGACATTTTCTCAATGAGCAATTGGTTTCTTGATGTCCATAAAAACCAACAAATCCAGAAAAACGCATTACCTATGAATCCATATGGTGGTAGTGGTTTCCACGAAGATGACGCAATGAGAGCTAATTTGAAGGAGGTCATATGAGAGAAATCTAAGATTTCGTTCCAGGGCCCAAGCCTCCATATTTTCCTAGTGAAATCGCAGTGGAATAGGAGGTGAAGGGAGGTCTCCGGTTCACCACATCTACAACAAGAGGATGCGATTTGCAAGCCGCGGTGTTGGAGGTTCTCAATCGTGGGTAAAACTCTCTGACACACTTTTCAGAGAAACATTTTTATTTTAGGTAGCATCTTTGCTGACCAAATATGTTTGTTCCAATTCCAGTCATCATTTTCCAGGTCCAAGAGTTGTGAAGTCGATTGGAAAAAATGTGTATATATACACACATATATTAGTGATAGATATTCATATCAAAATATACAAATACAATTTAAAATATACTTATATATCCAAAAGTTAATTTGAAGAAAAAAAATAAATTATCCGAAGAAATTAAAATTATCCAAAAGTATTTGGATAGTTTTTTCCAAAATATCTGAATTACCCTAGATTGTGTAATCTACGATTCTAATCATCCAAATCTATACTATTATTTACGAAGTGATTTAGCTTATGTGTCAACTTTTCCATAGTTTTAGGTAATTTTAGTTATTTATCAACGTTTATTTAGCTTCTCCTTAATTTTAGGATTTTTTGCATATTTGTCATATTCTCCATGATTTTAGGCTTAATAATAATCTTCATAAATATTTTCTCATATATTTTAATAATAAAAATATTTGAAAACATGATAAGTACATTTTTTTCACTATACAAAATTCATTATTTAACTCATTACAAATTAATATTATAAAATTACCTTGAAAATAATAAACACGTGTTTTTAAAAAGAAAAGATAATCCCATATATCTATCTTATGTTTATCTACTTATTTATTAATTATTTATTAATTTTATATACGCATATAATAACTAGATTTATTATTATAGTGAAATATTAAAAATAGTTTTACAAAATACAAAATAAATTCATAAGTTATAAAAAAAATTGATTTATATTTGTTTGTTAATGTGACTTTTTGTAGTGTTTTTTTTTAAATTATTATTACATTTGCAAAATAGCATGTATTATTACATTTGCAAAATAAAATGTATTTATTATTTAAGTTTATCATTAATATTTATTTATTTTATTTTAAAAGTTTTTACGAGAATCATATTTAAAAATATTTCAAAATATCTGCTCCAAAAGAGAATGTTTTCAAAATGTTATTTTTTTATTTACAACATCTACCTCATATTATAAAATCAATTATGTTTACTTTAATTTCTTTCAAGATTTTCACAGAGTTAGGACTTTGTTTTAATAAAATTTCTTTAGAAGACTATTATATAAAAATGCGTGATTCTATATTTTTTAATAAAATATTTTTCACAATAATTTATTTTAGTTATAATTATTAAATCTTGAAAGTTAGAGACCACTTCAAAAAAATATGATTTAAAAATAAAGAAATATCATTTTATAAAAAGTAGCAATTTATATTTTA
>OVBX01001274.1:1799-27317 GCA_900406325.1 Erucastrum elatum | reverse complement strand
TTTTATTATTAAAATATATGAAAAATATTTATGAAAATCATTGATTAAACCTAAAATCATGTAAAATATGACAAATAAACAAAAAAATCTAAAAACATGGAGAAGATGACACATAAGCCAAATCACTTCTCAAATAATAGTATAGATAGATGTATATCTTATAATTGAAAAATGAGAATTTAATTAATGATTATTTTGTGTTATGTATTTTTATATCAGAATATGGATATATAATAAAAATTACTATATTATATTTTATCACAGATTTTGTAATCTGTCAAATTATGCTTATAGAATATTCTACTTTAATTTATATTAACAAGATTATAAATAATATTTTCATCATTTAAGTTACTTAAAATATAAATTGTAATGCAATTTTAAACTCTAAATATCTTTTTCAATGGCAAAAAATTATATGATTTTTTTAGTTTTCTTCAAACACAATATTTGTTCCAATTAAAAAAAAAATCGTGAGAACATTTCACTGAATCCTTCAAAACAAATATCTCACAGGTTTAAAAATAAATAAAAAAATGCAAGTTAAAATATTTCATTAATATAATTAGTATATAACTGTCTGTAAAATATCTTTTGAAGTAATACATAAAATGCAACGTGAATTTATACTCAAGATAGTTTAAATTAAAAATCAAACATTTTTGCAATAAGATGGTTTATTATTTTTATAAACCAAAATATTTGAGTGACTCAGTTTTGTAAAAAACATAACCCTGGCTGAATTTTTTTTTTGTTTGAATTTGTAAAAAGTAAAAACATGTTTGAATGCGGATCGTATTCTTTTATAAGAAAATTAGTTTGATTTTATTATATTAGTAATTTATCATAAATTACAGAAATTTCAAAATCAGATATTTTTATATGTGTAGAGTAAGTAGCCATTCAGTATTTTAAATTAAAATTAATTTCCTAACATATAGTCACTTACAATAAAAACCATTATGATGAATCCATTATTTTTAATATGTATAAAATTTAAAACTGAAAACAAATTTATATTTAAACCTACACTTTATAATACATAATCACAATTACACATATTAACAAACTATTATAAATGTAATTCTCATTATTAGCATAATAAACTCTACTATATATTATTACATTAAATACCATTAATATGAACATAAACATAAACATAAACATTGGGGTCAATTTATTGTGACATATCAAAATAGAAACAAATTATAAATTTGTTTGGAAGTATATTATTTTACAAGACATATATTTTATTTTATATAATGTTAGTAATTTATCGTATAATTGTATTTATAGAAATTTATATCAAAATTAGATATTTTAACTTTTTAGAGTAAATAGCTATTGTATGATTTTAAACAAATATTTGATGATGACATATATATATATATATAGTTATTATAATTCTATCTCTTAATATTATTAATTTGTTGAATTAATTGCTTTTTCNAAGACATATATTTTATTTTATATAATGTTAGTAATTTATCGTATAATTGTATTTATAGAAATCTATATCAAAATTAGATATTTTAACTTTTTAGAGTAAATAGCTATTGTATGATTTTAAACAAATATTTGATGATGACATATATATATATATATATATAGTTATTATAATTCTATCTCTTAATATTATTAATTTGTTGAATTAATTGCTTTTTCAAAAAAAAAAATCAGATTTTTAACTATTCAGAAAGTACTATGTATCTTTTACCATATATAGTTTTTAGTTCACAATTTAGTCTTATTATATACCTATTATTTTTTGATACATACAAAAGATAATTATCTTAATTTGAACAAAAATAATTATTATCTTAGTGACTAATGCATCAATTATATTAAAATCAGTAACCAAATAAACTTGAGGAGATTAATATTTCTTTCTTTTTCATCCCTTATTTTCCTTTTCTATTTTTGTAGGATCTACAGTAGTTGGATTTTGTATTCATTGGGAAATGCAAATAGTTATATAACCCCTCTATATAGGCTAGATAATCTAGGTATTTGGTCATAACAATTTCTTTGTGTTGCTTGTTACGTCAGAATCCTTGTTCCTTGTGTTTTTCTCTTGAAGATGTCAGAAGTCGTGGAGCTGTCAGAAGCCAAAATTGAAGAGATAGATTGTAAAGACAGGATCAGTGCTTTGCCTGAAGAATTGCTTGTTACGATTTTGTTGCATGTCCCGATTAGAGATGCAGTAGCCACCATGATTTTGTCGAAAAGATGGCGCTATATATGGATGATGTTGCCTACGCTTGATTACAATGAAACCAATGAAGTCAACCATGCTCGTGATTGGGGTGGTGATGATAGTGATGATGATCTTGAGAGAAAGAGCGTTTGGTGGTTTTTGGACAAGTCACTGAGACTTCACAAAGCACCTGTCTTAGAAATATTGCTTATTAGTCTTGGTCGACGATGTCCTAGTGATGCTAATGTCGGAAATTGGGTTGCAAAGGCTGTTGATCGCGGCGTGACCGTGATACAATTCAAGCTTCTCTGGTCAGCAGGTCCAACCACATTGCCTAAGAGCCTTTACACATGTAAAACACTCAAAGAATTGACTCTATCCCACAAGATTCTTGTGGATTTCCCTTCTTCTTCCCCTGCCTGCCTCCCATCACTCGAAATTCTTCAACTTTCTTGTGTGGTATATAAAGATGAGGATTCTTTTGCTAGGTTCTTATCTAGTTGCCCTGTCCTTGGAAAATTGATCGTGATAAGAAAGAAGAGCGACAATCTGACAAACTTTATTGTGAAAGTGCCTTCTTTATGGATGTTATGGTATTATAATACAACATGGCTGCTAGATGACTATGATGTAGTGGATAGCGGTAGTTTTTTGGTTATAGATACTCCGGCATTAATAAAGTTTGATGTCACTGATTATTCAAGACACTCTTGGTCGATCGGGAATATGCCTTGTCTTGAGGAGGCATATATTTGTGTCGACTGTTTATCTCTTTTTGACAAGATCATAACAGCTTCTTCGGCAATCTTGTCTCTTGACTTGACTTTCCAAGATGAAATGGTAGCTCAGTTTATCTATATATATTGATTGCTTGTTGTGATTTACATTGTTGCATCTACTTATACATTGTTGTTTGTTTTGTCGCAGCTTGTGCGTTGTAGCACCCTGAGATTTTCTCAACTTATAAAGTTATCTGTAGATCCAAGTGGATCAAACTGGGTTGAACCACTCTTACTTTTACTTGGAAATACTCCAAAACTTGAAGAACTTTTGGTAAATAATGTAAGTACCCTCTCCTTTTCTTCAAGTTTTGATAAATAGTAGTAAACTTCTTTTTTAATATACGGCCATGCACCATTGCTTCTCAGGAATCTAACTCTGAATTCGAGGATATCCCACTTTCATGGAATCAACCAAGTTCTATTCCTGGATGCTTGTCGTCACATCTAAAAATATTTGAATGGAGATACTATGGACACAAAGAAGAAGAGGAAGAATTCTTGACATACATGCTAGCCAATTCTAAGTGTTTAAAGACTGCAACAATCTCCCTCAAACCTATGTTAGATTCTGAATTAGAGCAAGATGTTATCATCGAAAAGTTGAAAGGTATTCCTAGGGTTTCAACATCATCTCAACTTTTGGTCAATTAAAAATTTAATTCGAGTTATCAAGCTTAGCCATGTAATGAAGCTTTGTTCATGTGCAAGCTTAGCCATAAAATGAACCTCTAAATATAATGTGAACAACTTGCTACTGCTATAATGTAAACAAAATGTATGCTTTTAACAACTTGTAAGATTATTACAGCAATTGAAAAAATAGAAAGTAAACAAAGTGAACAAGACCTTAAGATTCGGTCTCGAGAAAAGGGTAATCAGTATAACCCACAACAGGATCAGAAGAAGTATAGAAACTTGTTCTGTCATACATATTCAACGGCGCGTCGAGTTGAAATCTTCTTGGCAAATCTGGATTCGCCAAGAACAGTCTCCCATACGCCACGAGATCAGTTCTTCCCTCGGCCACCGCCTTGTTCCCGTCTTCTCTTGTGTAACCTCCCGCGACGATGAACGTTCCTTCAAACGCCTTTCTCATCGGCGTAAGCGACTCAGTGCACTCGAAAACCTCCCTGGCTGTTTTCATCCTCGGCTCAACCATGTGGCAGTAGAGTGTCTCGAATCTATTCAGAGACTTAGCCATGTAGACTCCTAGCTTTTGAGGCTCTGTATCTCCCGACTCCATGTAGTTCGCGAAGGGAGAGAGTCTGACTCCAACGCGGTCAGATCCGATCTCTTTCGTTACCGCTTCGACTACTTCCAGTGCGAATCTACATCGGTTCTCTAGAGATCCTCCATAAGCGTCGGTTCGGTCGTTGACTGTGTCCTTCATGAACTGATCGATCAAGTACCCGTGTGCCCCATGGATCTCCACTCCATCAAAACCAGCTTCTATAGCGTTTCTTGCAGCAATACGAAAATCATTCACGACGTTTGGTATCTCCTCGGTCCTTAGCCGCCTCGGAGGTGTGTACTCGTTGGATGAATCCTCCGTGAGAGGCTTGTCCGTAGAAGAGATCGGAGCTTCCCCATTTGGCTGATTATCTAGTACAAATGTCAGTTGCTTAACACACAGGTAACAAGACCTAACAATTTCAAACCCTAAAGAACAGAGTTTGTTTATCTTTCTTGCATCATCATTTGGCTGAGAATCTAAATATCAGTTCCTTAGAACTCACGTAACCAAATTTCACAGTTTTAAATCCTAAAAGCAACCTAACAGAGCTTGTGGTTCTTTCTTGCTTCACAATTTAGCTGAGAATCTAGTACAAATATCAGTTCCTTAGAACACACGTAACAAGATCTATTACTTTCAAACCCCGAAAACCTACCATAATTTGTTGTTCTTCTTTGCATCACCATTTGGCTGAGAAATTAGTACAAATACCTATTCCTTATCACACACGTAACAAGATCTAGCAATTTCAAACCCTAAAAGAAACCTAAAGGAGTTTTTTGTTTTGTTTATTAAATTAACCTCGATGAGAAACGCGACCGGCGTGCCAGAGCTGACAGAAGAAGACGGCGCCGTTAGAGTGAACGGCGTCGACTATGGGCTTCCATGCTTCGATTTGTTCTTTCGTCCATATCCCTGGCATGTCATGGTACCTGTCAGAAAAAGTCAACCATAACTCATAACAGAGCACAAAGTCAACGCTTCTGGTAAATAGTTTCAAGAAAGGACTTTACGCCATGGCGGTTTCTGAAACTCCGGTGGCTTCGCTGATGAGAAGACCTCCCGGTGTTGCTCGTTGAGAGTAATACAAGGCGGCGTGACGTTGTGGAACATTACCGTATGATCTCATTCTCGCCATCGGTGCCATAACTATTCTGGAATAGACATAGATTTCGTTCAGACAAGGGGAATTCAATGCGGTTAACGCTGATTCAGTGAGAGATTAAGAGAGAACCTGTGAGAAAGATTGAAGTTTCTCATTGAGAATGGTGTGAGAAGGGGAATGGTCTGATTGGTTGCAGAGTTCTCCATCTTTCAAGAACTCTAGAGAATCTGTGAGAAAGATTGAAGTTTATCTCACCATGAAAAAGAAGAAGAAGTTTAAAGAGACACGGAGACGTTACGTGTTACTAAATGATTTAATGATTGCATCTTCACAACTTTAAGTCACTAGAGTCTCTCTCATATTGTCAAGATCGCATCTCATCAAGCTTAGGTAGGTAATGATGACGTGATGTGTGATGGGTCCAATGTCTCTGCAGAAAAAATACAGTTGGCTAAATGTCTTCTCCACCTATCACTAATAACGTTACAGACTTACATCCTTAAAAATAAATGCATAGTTTCTCTAGTATAATCTAAAAAATTATTCGAGTTGCTAGATTTTCTAATGCGTATATTCTCTTTCTACATTCATCAACTTTTGTTCCTCAGTTTTGCTTTGTTCTGCAATATTATAAAAGCTGAGCATTATGTATTTGGATTAAAGAATATTTAACCAACGCTGCTTTCTCTCATCTCACAACTACTCAGATGATGCGGAATTCAATTGGTTATGATGGACTGTCTAGGAGAGGCTGTTAAGGTCTCCCATGAGATGCTTTTGTCTGGTAGTATTAAGCCTAATGAAGTTACCTTCTTTGCCACTCTCACAGCATGTAGCTACTGCTACGCTCGGATGGTCTATACTCGTTAGATGAATCCTCAGCGAGAGGCTTGTCCGTAGAAGAGATCGGTGCCTCGCCATTTGGCTGATTATCTAGTACAAATATCAGTTCCTTAGCACACACGTAACAAGATTTCACAATTTCAAACCCTAAAAGAAGCCTAACAGAGTTTGTTTTTTGTTTCTTGCATCATCATTTGGCTGAGAATCTAAATATCAGTTCCTTAGAACTCATGTAACAAAATTTCACAGGTTTGAATACTAGAAGCAACCTAACAGAGCATATGTTACTTTCTTGCCTCACAATTTAGCTGAGAATCTAGTACAAATATCAGTTCCTTAGAACACACGTCACAGGATCTATTACTTTCAAACCCCGAAAACCTAACATAATTTGTTTTTCTTTCTTGCATCACCATTTGGCTGAGAATCAAGTACAAATATCAATTCCTTATCACACACGTAACAAGATCTAGCAATTTCAAACCCAAAAAAAAGTCAACAGAGTTTGTTTTTTTTTTGTTTATATTATAAACCTCGATGAGAAACGCGACCGGCGTGCCAGAGCTGACAAAAGAAAACGGCACCGTTAGAGTGAACGGCGTCAACGATGGGCTTCCATGCTTCGACTTGTTCTTTCGTCCATATCCCTGGCATGTCATGATACCTGTCACAAAAAAGTCAACCACTTTTTCATAACAGATCAAAAAAGTCAACTTTTCTGGTAAATTAGTTTCAAGAAAGGACTTTACGCCATGGCTGTTTCTGAAACTCCGGTGGCTTCGCTGATGAGAAGACCTCCCGGCGTTGCTCTCTGAGAGTAATACAAGGCGCCGTGAGGTTGTGGAACGTTGCCGTATGATCTCATTCTCGCCATCGGCGCCATAACTATTCTGAAAGTTTTAGAATCAGAGATTTCATTCAGACAAGGGGAGTTATTAGTAAATGTGGTTAGAGCTGGTTCAGTATGAGATTATGATAACCTGTGAGAAAGATTGAAGTTTCTCATTGAGAACGGTGTGAGAAGGGGAATGCTCTGATTGGCTGCAGAGTTCTCCATCTTTCATGAATCTCTAGAGAATCTGTGAGAGAGATTGAAGTTATATCTCACCGTGGAAACAAGAAGAAGTTAAAAAAGAGACACGGAGACGTTACGTGTTATAGTTAAATAAGTCTCTCATATTGTCAAGATAGCATCTGAAGAAGACTGGGTAGGTAATAATGATGTGAAGGGAGATGAGTCCAAAATCTGACAAGAAAAATACAATTGGCTACGTAATAATGATGTGATGGGAGATAGGTCCAAAATCTGACAAGCTACACTAAAAAAAAAAACAGAGCTACGCCTCTAAAAATAAATGCATAGTTGCGCTCTAATATAATCTAAAAAAAAATATTCGAGTTGCTAGATTGTTCCAATGCGTATATTCTCTTTCTACGTTCATCAACTTTTGTTTCGAGTATTGCTTTGTTCTGCAAATATTATAAAACTCGAGCTTTTATGTATTTGGATTACAGAAGAAATAAACAGCGCTGCTTTGTCTCATCTCACAACTACTCAGATGATGTGTAAAGGTCTTCCATGAGATGCTTTTGTCTGGTAGTATTAAGCCTAATGAAGTTACCTTCTTTGCCACTCTCACAGCATGTAGTCTAGGAAGGGCTTAAGATCTTTGAATCTATGGTTGATATTATTGAGGCAATGAAGCTGCTTCAAAGCATGACCGTGGAACCGGTTGATGTAGTTTGGGGTCCTCTGTTGGGAGCGTGTAGAACTCACCTAGCTGAATTTGTTGACATTCCCGCTACTGCTATACACACTTTAACGACTATTTAGACCTTACTTCTACTAACAACTCTAACAACAACACTAGACTAGCTAGACATTAACCAACACTCCACATTTGCTGGCTTTAACCAAACTAAATTAGTCTTTGCCCTTTTACTTAGTTTGTTGTATCTGAGAGCATCTCCAAAAAAACTCTTTATTTTAGAGTTTGTAAAACTCTATATTTGAAGTTTCAAGGTATTCTTCTCCAAAAGTAATACTTCAAACTTAAATTTCAAAATTATTTGTAATTTATTCTATAGCCTTATATTTTTTCATAATTAATGTATATCCATAAAACATTTATAAATAACTTTTTTTGGTAGGAAACATTATAAATAACTAGAACATACATAAAACATATTACAGCAATATTAATTAATGAAATCTTATACTTCAATATAAAATTATAAATAGAATATAAAATTAAATATTAAAATACAAGAAAAAATACCACATTATTTCTTAAAAAATATATTCGTAATGTTCTATATTTGGTTACATAAAATTTGTTTAGACAACATATTAGAGATTCCAGAGCCAATTTACCAGACTATTATAGTATTGTTGTAATATTTGAAACGTGTGTAATAATTTTTGTATTCATGTACCTTTTAAAAAGTTTATATTAACTTTCTTTTGTAATATATAATTATTACATATATAAAAATACTCATCAATATTAATTAATAAAAAGTTACATGAAAAAAATTTTTTTTTTTCATAAAATACATAGCTGAATACTTAATTATGAGTAAAATATATAATCAGTTAGTGCATTTGTTAAGTTTTTTTTGTAATAGTGTTGTTGTATGATCTAGTTTAAAATATTTTAAGTCTTATTTTAAGGTTTTTATTTAGTTTTATGTGTAAAAATTAAATTTATGAAAAAATATGAAATATTATGAGATATAGTTTTTTAAAAAAAAGATTAAAATGATAAACAACAAAATATCTAAAAAATTATAAAAAGAATATATAATTGTAAGGATCAAAATGCAAATAAAAAAACTAAAACTTCAAATTTGAAGTTTTGAATAACGACACTTTATATTTGAAATTTCACTACTAAAAACTTCAAATTTTAAGTTTTAAAGTTTCTTTTTGGAAAGCATAAAACTATATATTTGAAGTTATAGAGTGCCTTTTGGAGATATTCCGAATCACATCTCAATTCCTCTTTGGCCTCTATGACTTCTTGTCCACTTCTTCACCAATATTTTCCTTGTGCGGAAAGCTTCCTTGCTTCCACTTCTTCTTCTCACTTGATTCCCATATTTTTTTAGGTTAAATCAAAAGATCACTTCCAGCAGAATTTAGCAGAACTTGCAACAAATATACTCTTAGAGACTAAACCAGAGAATTCAAGGACTTACATTATGCTCTCTAACATTTATGCATCTCAATGTAGGTGGGGGTAATTTTTTACAAATGAGAAATGGTGGTAAAGAAGTCACCAGGTTGTAGCTGGATTATCGAACTGGAAATTTCACCTTTAACCAAAAGTATATTCCAAAGCCAAAATTCTTTTTGTTACATAGTTACTACTTTAGTACTTGCTACAGAGAAAGATTCAAGCCCAAACAAACAGTTTGTCTGAGCTTCCTCTTTTTCTTCCTTAGAGCCATACTTGTTGGATGCTGAAGAGCTTGCATCATTTGAATTGTTGTTGGCCTCTGTTTTCTTCTTGAAAATTAAATCATCTGGCTGAGAAGAAGGGAATCGGTGAACCCTCGCTCTTTCTTCTTCTTGCCTCTTCTTCTCCATTGAGCTGATGACGTGCTTCCGCATTTCCCTTGCATTTTAAGCAATGTGTACAACTTCTCCATCTTCTCCTCTTCTTCCTAATCCATTTTCATCTTCTTTCTATCTCTATCATCCATTCTACCACTCACCGAACAATTTTGTATCCTACTCTCTATCTCTCTCCTCTCTTATTTGGTTGAGTACAGTGAAGCAACATGATTGAGGATGAAGAATTTTCTGCAGGGTTTGGTGGAGATATAATACCTGCCTCTAGTGGGAAGACTAACACAACCTTATCTAGAAGTCTTTCATACATCTCTCTTTGGGGGGCTTTAGAGAATTTTCAACACAATCATGGTGACCCTACCATGATAGACATTCATATAGCAACATGTCATACATGTGTTACAGTAGCTTCAAGATAGACTAACTACATAACAATAACCATACTGAACAGTCTAAATTGACCCGTAAATACTTTAACTAATCTTATTCACCGACTCAATGTCTCCACGGAATGTCCCCAAGAAAAATATGATGTTTCTGCCCATGTTATTGGATTCTTACGAATGTTCTTATATATACACACCTCTTCAGAAACATCCACCAATGTAACCTTCTTTCAGACTCTTTGATTGAATTCAATCATTTTAGCTCTTGATGTATATCACTATATAAGCTGTAAATAATATACAAGAAAACATATTGGTAATAAATTATATAATGTTTAGTTAGTACAAATTCCTTTTCTAGATTAAAATATAATATATTAACTTAAACAAATGGATGAATGTATATTATTAAATAATATTTAATTTGAAGTCAAATTTGACTTATCAATTAATGAATTTCAGAATTAAATAATATTTAGTTATTTTTCTTCTTTTTACTTGGCAAAACAACCCTTCTCCAACAAGTCAATAAGAATATACTAGGAAAAATGAAATTGAGATCGTGATAGTTGTAGTAGAGTCTCAAAATCTACAAATTGGAAAGATCCAAAAGGATGGGTCAAAGACTAGGCCTCTGTGGGGAGGCATGGGAGAAGATAACTCAAAACGAGAAAGTCTCTGGTATATATGATGTTCTTACAAAAAAAAAAGTGTGATATGTTCATTGTTTGTGCAAGTTAACCTTCTCATTGTGGATATCTTCACCATAAAGATTCATTGGAGGATCCATGGTAAGTAATGCGGTTGTCTGAAGTATGTGGCTAAAAAATATGTCTTGTATTATTTCATATCCATTATAATACCTTACAAATGCAGTATGAATTAATTTTATTGATGCTATTTCATAGGCTAAATATGCATGAACAAAGAAACAAGACCTTAGGACAGCTGAGATTGTTACTCCTAAGCTGATAAATGCTAATCTTGAGGCAATGTCTCAGGCTGCTGCAGAGTCTAAAACTAGAAGAAAATAAGTTTCAGCTCAAAAAGCTACAGCACTCAAGGTTGATGAGAAAATGAGAGTTCAATGCAACCACAAATATTAAAGTCACCGCTGCGGAAGCTGAGGCCAAACGAAGATCCGAGTTGGCTAAAAAGTCAGAAAGTTGAAAGCTAATGACAATCTAAGGAATTTTGTAATTGCTTCTCTAAAATCTATGCAATATATCTTATATTGAATTTCGAATTCAATCATTTATTCATGAGAATCTATAAAAAATAATTTGAAATCAGTTTAAAATACAAAAAAAAATCTTTAAATTTTGAATAACACTAGATTTTAAGAAAATGAATTTAAATCATTCACTGAATAACATTAGATTATAAAATATAATTTAAAATCATAATTTGAATAACATTGGATTGTGTTTCACTTTAAAATCTATTGAAATACATGATTGAATTGGCTGAATCTAACCTTTACAATTTTACAAGCATATATATATATATATAATAAAGCCCTACAATATGCACATTTAAGAATAAAGATATAATCTAATTCACATATATATATTTCTTAATAGAAGCAAGCAACTGGTGAGAGACATAGTAGCTCCGAGCCTCTGGCTACTTACTAAGCTAAGCTTAACATGTTACTGTATAAAGTTAGAAGCTCCTATAAGCGGAAGACAAAAAGATTAACTTCTCTAAGTTCTGCCAGCTGCTGATTAGTTTCTCTATTTACGGAAACCAAAATGGTTAACTTTGGTTCGAGTAAACCGGTGGGTTATTGAGAAAAAGGAATATAATAATGGTTTAGAGGCGGGGGTGGGTAGGTTGACTTTAGCACTAAAACGTCAACGTCTCTTCTGGTTCCCACTCGGCGTCTACTTTTCTCTCTCTCTGTCTTGTTGTTGCCTGTTGGTGAGATCACCTGTTACTCAAACCTCTTCGATCTTATCTTCTCTAAACTTGTCACCTTTACTGATAAACACTTGTATGATTCAGACGATCACTGTCTTTTTAAAACCTACTGTCTCTGTTTCAGATTCTGAGTTTCTCTCTCTTTCTTTAGGTTCTTTTGATGTTGTAACTCGATGGCGAGGAAGAAGATCAGAGAGTACGACTCCAAGAGACTTCTCAAGGAACACCTGAAACGTCTCGCTAACATCAACCTCCAAATCCGCTCTGCTCAGGTTCTGTCACCCTCACGAATATTCTTTATAGCTTTGTTTTCATCGAATCTGCTTTTGATGATTCCTATGTTTGGAACCAACGAGAAACTGTTTTTATTTCTCTGTTACTTGCAGGTGACAGAAGCTACGGATTTCACTGAGTTGACCAACCAGGAGCCATGGCTCTCTTCCACAAAGCTAGTTGTGAAGCCTGATATGCTGTTTGGAAAACGCGGGAAAAGTGGTTTGGTTGCTCTGAAGCTTGATCTTGCTGAGGTTGCAGAGTTTGTCAAAGCCCGCCTCGGTTCTGAGGTGATTGGTCTGAAGCTGAGTGATATAATAATGGGGGTTGAATCTTGCTATATTGTTTAATGTTTGTTTTTGCTATTTTTTTCTCTGTGTGTGTGCAGGTTGAAATGGGTGGATGTAAAGCTCCTATCACTACATTCATTGTAGAGCCCTTTGTGCCTCATGATCAAGAATACTATCTTTCTATAGTGTCTGATAGGTTTGGCTGCACTATAAGCTTCTCTGAATGTGGTGGTATTGAAATTGAAGAGAACTGGGACAAGGTAAGTATTAACTTTTTTGATTGGGCTCTACTGTTTTCTCCTAGTAACTATAGCAAAAAAAAAAAAATCACATGGAGAACTTGTTATTTCTTATGGTATCAACAGGTGAAGACAGTGTTTCTTCCTGCAGAGAAGTCAATGACGCTTGAAGTTTGTGCTCCACTGATAGCAACACTTCCTCTTGAGGTAAGTTTCTGTTTGCTACGTTGTTGAAGCGTTATGCTAAGCCTTGTCTAACTAATTTTTTAATACATGTCAGGTTCGAGGTAAAATTGGCGGATTCATAATGGGCGTGTTTGCTGTATTTCAAGGTATGTATATATATATATGAGATAAGGCATTTGTGTAAATACCATGAGTTCTGTTACAGTAACTCTGAGAGCCTTAGCTTATTATCTGTTTTCTGTTCTCTTTGAAGATCTGGATTTCAGTTTTTTGGAGTTAAATCCTTTTACGCTAGTGGATGGAGAGCCATATCCTCTGGACATGAGGGGAGAGTTAGATGACACAGCTGCCTTCAAAAATTTCAACAAGTATGTCAAAACATTTCTGTCATTTTTTTTACATGGGAACTCATTGGATTTGATAAGATCTATCAACTCAGGTGGGGAGACATTGAGTTTCCTCTGCCATTTGGAAGAGTCCTGAGTCCAACGGAGAGCTTCATCCATGGTTTAGATGAGAAGGTATAAGCAGTTGGCTTGAGACACTTCTGTTATGACTCATGAAAGAAAGTAATGTTACTTATGCTTGTGTATGTGTTACTTATGGCAGACAAGTGCTTCTTTGAAGTTCACTGTTTTGAATCCTAAAGGTCGCATTTGGACTATGGTAGCTGGAGGTGGTGCTAGCGTCATATATGCTGATACGGTGAACTCTAAAAGGCTTCTCTTCACTGAGAGTTTTATGATGAAGACTCCAAAACAATTTCTCACATTGTGCTTATCTGCTTTTTAACAAGGTTTGAGATTTAGGTTACGCATCAGAGCTTGGAAACTACGCAGAGTATAGTGGAGCACCTAATGAGGAAGAGGTGTTACAATACGCTAGAGTTGTCATTGATGTGAGTCTTTCCAGAGATACATAGCTTTTGCCATTAGCTATATACAAATATTGAGATTTATTGGACCAAATGTTACTGGTTTTCTCAGTGTGCTACTGCTGATCCTGATGGGCGCAAAAGAGCTCTTCTCATTGGAGGTGGCATTGCCAATTTTACAGACGTGGCAGCTACTTTCAACGGTATCATCCGCGCTCTAAGAGAAAAGGTATACAACCTTAAGAGTTGCTAGTGCATTTCGGTGAAGATGAGATGATTACCTAAGAGAATTGAATCAGTGTTGGCTATTTGTATCGTTTTATCTTTGTTGTGTGGGGCATGAGCAGGAAACAAGACTGAAAGCATCAAGAATGCACATATACGTAAGAAGAGGTGGTCCTAATTACCAGACTGGTCTGGCTAGAATGCGTTCTCTGGGAGAGGAACTCGGTGTTCCCCTAGAGGTAACAAACCAAACTACTTATGGAGTATTATCAGATTACTGTCGGTTTAGGTAGAATAATGATCTTTATAAGGATTGGTGATTGCAGGTATATGGACCAGAAGCAACGATGACAGGAATATGCAAACGAGCCATTGACTGCATCATGTTGCCTGATGCATAATCAACCAAACCTGTTATGATCTCTTCTTCAGTTGAAAAAGGCAGATACACAAACTAGGAGGTGGACGTTGGGAAATGTGCGTTGATCCCTGCTCTCCATCTCTCTTTGTGCATATGAAAATGAAAAGCTCTTTGAAACTTTTGCTTGTGAGTGTGGTAATATTGAAAACCGAATCATTGTGTTTTGTGTTGCCTGCGTGAATTTGTAATCAAAACAGACAAAATCCTTTTTCTGAAATTTGCAAATAAGATATCACTGCTTTGATTTTTATACCACGCAAAATCATACACATCACACGAAAAGTTTATTTATTTTGGGTACAAAGTATTTTGAGGAATCACTCACACTTGCGTCTATAAAACTTTAGAAAGTAAGAAAAGAAAAACACACAAGGCGCATACAAGTTTCTTCACACCAAATTCAAAAACAATCATAACATGATACGAGAAAATATGATACACTTCAGGAGCTGAAGACAGACAGTTGCAACTCAAGATATGGGTTGTCTCAGAAGCTGTGAGCTGTTGAGTTGCATGTCTATTTGAGAGCGGCCTGAGAATATCAAAGCATGATGTGAAGTGAAGGATGTAAGCTAAACACTGACAACCATATGTTAAATGCTTTTTTGTTTTACCTGATACGGATTGATCCACCTATTCTTCAGTAGCTTCATCTTCCCGCTCAAGTCTTTCGACCCATTCTGGCATGTCTACATCTAGGTCAAAGTGGAATGCCCTCTCCTTGCTAAATGGAAGCTTTTCCAGCTTTGGACAGATTTTTATGAACACTTTCTTTAGACTTGGCAATTCCAACCTTTCCCAGTAGATACTCTTCAGTTCCACCAAATACAATAGGTAAATCCTCTCTAGTTTTCGAAAGGGTACAGTACTGGATCCCTCGTTTAGTATACCAGAAAGCTTTTCTCTGCTTATAATTTCTTGCAATTCCGGTGATGGCCCCATTACGTATACAGATGTAAGATTCGGAGCAAAGATTAACCATGACAAATCCTGTATACCACTGACGCAAGTAAATTTGACAGAGACGAGGGCTTTGAAGCATATGGCACTTTTACTTCTGCATCCATATCTCGTAATTATATCAGAGATGATACAACTTTGTATAGTGATATGGCAAAGGCTAATAGCCGTTTCAAACTGCAACGGACCGTCTTTTGCTACAATTCCTTCCAGATATATTTGTTTGATACAGCTAGCCAACCTTGAGATACTTAAAAGACGTTCTAAAACAACCACATCATTGATGGCGCCTACCCCCAAGACTGTCAAATTCTTCATTAACTTTATATCCTCTATCAGCTCCAGACTTAACAAAGTAGTACCATCGAAAAACAGCCTTTCTATATTTACCAAACTTGATATCACACTGATGTTTTTAAGAGTTTGTACGCAGGTCAAAGCAAGGTATCTCAGCTGGATCAACTTTCCCAATCCTATAGGCAAGTTCTCTAGACTTGTAAATGATAAGTTAAGATGCTGCAAGCTCACTAAGTTTGAAACCTCTTCTGGCAGCTTGGTTAGATTTTTGTTGTGAGATAGATCCAAAATCACCAACTTAGGCATCGAAAGAAAAAAATTACCTGAGATGTTCACCAGCATGTTGTGTGCTAACAGCAATGTGGTAAGGTTAGGACACACAGGGGAGATAGAGATGTTCTGAATCTTATTTTCTGCCAGTAACATTTTTCTCACCGCATTCCAGTCCTTGACCTCAGGCATCTGATGCAGTCCAGCACCTGTCTTCAAAATAAAGTTTTCTTCCTCTTTCCCAAAGTTAGACGCAGCCCAAAGAGCCATTTTGCGAAGCACATCATGCATTGTTACTAACTCTAAAGGGCCATCAGTCGTAGTCATCAAGAGACATGCACTAATGAGGTTACCGATTATCTTATAACCCTCGTTGATAGCTTTTTCTCTATCTCCACCTCCATTTATGATCCCCTCGGATATCCATAACTCGACCAACATGCTTTTATTAACTTCTCTATCTTCTGGAAACAAAGCCCAGAACTGGAAACATTGCTGTTCTCTTTCGTCCTTAAGATCATCATAGCTAAGCTTGAGAACTGTAAGAATCTCGTCTTTAACTTCTCGATAGTTGGCCACATTTGTATTTAAATCATCAATCGCACATTGCCACTCGCGTACCGACGTTTTGCATGCCATCGTTTCCCCAATAACGTTGAGTGCAAGTGGTAAGCCTTGACATTTCTCACATATATGTTTTGCTAGCTCGAGGATCTTTGGATCACTTTCAAGTGTGTTAGCTCTAACTTTCTGTCGGAATAGTTCCCAAGCATTCTCTGGGTCTAGTCGCTTGACTTCCAAGTCATGAGATCCCATACGCCCACAAACATTTTTCGAGCGAGTGGTAAAGACAACCTTGCTTCCATTTTCTGGTGAGGGTAATGGAATCCCAATCTCTTTTTCTAATTCCACTTTCCTCCATATGTCATCTAATAACATAACGAATCTTCTCTTTGCAAGAACATTATATATACAAGAGGCTTTATCTTCTTGAGTTTTTGTCAACCACGCCTCGTCATAGATGCCTAGTCTTTCACCGATATTCTTTTGGATCTTTTCAACTTGTAGATTTTGAGACACCACTACAAATATCACGACCGCAAACTCATCTTTTTGCTCAAGTAACTTCTCGTTGATTTTTTTGAGAAGTGTGGTTTTCCCTATTCCACCCATTCCGTAAAGACCCAAGATTCCAACTTCCTTCTCCATGAGACGGCTCCATGTAGCTTCGAGCATCTTCTCTAAACCGACTGTGCGTTGAGTGGTTATCTTCACTATACCAGGTGGAGGACCCATACTAGCCACGTCGCCAGAAGGTTTTGAAGACAAGGTACTTTGTACTTTCTCCAACGTTTCTAGTACATCTTTACCATAACGATAGGTTGCAAAGAAGTTGCGCGAGCAGAACCCGCACATAGACAATCTTTCGATTTCTGCAGTCCTATTGTCAAGCAGTTCACTGACCTTTGGTTGGATGGCTTTGACTTCTGAAATCCAATTCTTACATGCTTCATCCCCTCGCAAACCTTTTCGATCTGCCATCTCGAGTTTGCTCTCCACGTCAAGCTTCGCTGCTTCGAGGCGTCGTGCTTCAACTAGCAAAACGTTAATATGATCTTCCAGTTCGAGTATATACTTGGTGGACTTTTCAAAAAACAAATTTTTTGCAGCTTCAAAGCCGCTTGAAAGTATGTTCCCCATCGTGTTTCAATAGAAGGAAAAAAAAAGCAAGAGAAGATCAAAATGGAAAGAAGAAGAATACCAAGCACTCGTTGAAACTCAAGAACTATAGAGATAAGGAGATAGGATAACTTCCATATTGGGGTGGAGGTTATCTTATCTCAATAAGAACGAACAGAAACTAAAGTAGCAAGCCTGTTTTGGTCTTGTTCGTATAATATAAACTTGTCCTTGTCAATCAATTAAAGACGCTAACGAATTCATGACTTATGGGACGAATGGTAAGTGCTTTGAACAGGTTTTATTTTTTTTTCCGCCAATTTTATTACCAATAATGCTTTATTAAAAAAAATCTAAAACTACAACCAAAAATCTTAGAAAGGAAATAGATTGGTTTATAAATCAATTTTTCTACAGTTTTACATTTAGTTTTCAAAATGAAGAGCTCTTTGAAACTTTTCCTTGTGTGGGTGGTATTATTGAAAACCAAATCACTGTGTGTTGTGCTGGGTTGCAAGTGTAATTGTAATCAAAACAGTCAAAATCGTCCTTTATAGTCTACAAATAAGATTTTTATACCAAATTTATAATCACCACGCAAAATCATACAACATCACACAAGTTTATTTATTTTTGGTACAAAATATTTTGAGGTATCATTCACACTTAGGAAAGTAAAGTATAAATAAATAAGAAAACACCCAAGGCACATAAAGGTTTCTTCACACCAAATTCAAAACAATCATAACATGAAACAAGAAAATACGATACAATTACAAGAGCTGAAGACAACACAGTTGGAACTCAATAAATGGGCTGTCTCAGAAGCTGTGGAGTTGCGTGTCTATTTGAGAGCAACCTGAGAATATCAAAGTAGATGGTGAAGTGAGGGTTGTACTTAAGATAAAACACTGACAACATATGTTATATGCTTTTTTGTTTTTTACCTGATTACGGATGGATCCAGCTAGTCTTCAGTAACTTAATCTTCCCACTCAATTCCTCCGATCAATTCCTCCGAACCATTCTTCACCGTATTCATGTAGGCCAAAGTTGTATGCCCTCTCCTTGCTTAATGGAAGCCTTTTCAGCTTTGGACAGTATGCTAACAACTAAATTTTATTGCATCACATGAAACATCATCTGCATGTATGTATACGACTACGAGGAAAAGAAGACATATTTAGCAGAAAGTGTGGTTGATGATTTGAGTTTAAAATATTTAAAGACTAACCAATATGACATTACTAGTATCTATTATATATTTTGAGTTGTGAGTCAATTGAGAAAGAGGTTGCTTAGTCTTTGTTAATCGAGTCTTCATCAAAGAGAAAGTTCAATCAACCAATTGAAAAGCCTTCATTTGCAACTTTTTTTTCATTTTAGTCATATTCTTTAGATGTTCAATTGCAGATCCTACACCCAATTGCAATAAACCAAGGAATGTCATTTGGTTCGGTTAGAATCTCGGTTTAACGTCAGTTCAATTTGGTTATATGAAGAACTAATCGAAACCGGACGGTACGGTTTGTATCAGAAAAGATAAGCCCGTCTTGGGCTTATTTATAATAAGGCTTTAAATTTTACGCAGAGGTCCAATTAAAAGCCCAAATTAGGCCTACAAAATTCTCCCGCCTTCGGGGTCGAGAATCTTTAATTCAAAAACTCAAAAACAGGTGGAGGAGTTGCACAGAGAAAGATTGGAGATGGGACAGAGAGGTGAACAGATCGATGTTTAATTTTCGTTTTTGTTTTTGGGTTTCTAAGTGAAATAGTGTATAACGTCTAAATCTTGGTGTTTGGTGGCAGTTGATCTTTGGTCTGATATCATTAGATCCGAGGAAGAAGACGGAGATGGGTTCAGAGATGTACCTCAGGTCGAGGTTTACCAGAGAAGGAAGAAGAAGCCTGAGAAGCCTTCCTCAGCCGAAAATTTGTAATTTTTGCAAAAAGAAAAACCCTTCTTTTCGTTGTTAATTTTGTCTCTGTATCTGACAATGTTTTTAATCGGATGTGTGTCTGAGAAACAGAGTATGGTCGGTGAAAGGAGCTCGAGCTAGTTTCATCAACGGACCCAAGAGAGATAGCTGGACTCGTTCCCTTTCCACCAGGTTATATTCTAATTTCGTTTTTTATTNGTTGATCTTTGGTCTGATATCATTAGATCCGAGGAAGAAGACGGAGATGGGTTCAGAGATGTCCCTCAGGTCGAGGTTTATCAGAGAAGGAAGAAGAAGCCCGAGAAGCCTTCCTCAGCCGAAAATTTGTAATTTTTGCAAAAAGAAAAACCCTTCCTTTCGTTGTTAATTTTGTCTCTGTATCTGACAATGTTTTTAATCGGATGTGTGTCTGAGAAACAGAGTATGGTCGGTGAAAGAAGCTCGAGCTAGTTTCATCAACGGACCCAAGAGAGATAGCTGGACTCGTTCCCTTTCCACCAGGTTATATTCTAATTTCGTTTTTTATTTCCTTCTGATTCTTACCGTTGCTACTAAAAATCTAATCTTTTTATTGTTTTTAAGTCGTCTAAGCATTTTTTTTAGCTTTGAAATTAGTGCACGCAATATGTTCGTCGAAATGTCAAGGAAGTGCCTCCAATTTTTTTTCTTTTTTTTGTTAGTAGACTGATGAAAGGTTTGATAACTGTGGCAGAGGGAGGGAGAGTATAGCTGTGGGANTTCCTTCTGATTCTTACCGTTGCTACTAAAAATCTAATCTTTTTATTGTTTTTAAGTCGTCTGAGCAATTTTTTTTAGCTTTGAAATTAGTGCACGCATTATGTTCGTCGAAATGTCAAGGAAGTGCCTCCAATTTTTTTTTTTGTTAGTAGACTGATGAAAGGTTTGACAACTGTGGCAGAGGGAGGGAGAGTATAGCAGTGGGTGCTTATGTCAACAATCAGCCTCAGAAGAAGCCCGCTAGGAGAAAGAAGCCTGCTATTCCAACGGTAAGCTGAGTTGTTTCATTGAGTTATCTGATTTTTCATATGAAGCCTAGTGTTCTCTGAACAACCATTCTCTTCGTCACCTAGAAGAAAATGGGAAAAATGTGATTTTTATAAAAGCATTATGTTCTAATCTCTCAGGGAAAAGCTGTGAAAGCACCAGACTTGCAGAAAGAGAAGGAGTATTTTCGCGAGCTTGATGATTTTGAGCTTGTGGAAGAGAGTCCCTCTCCCAAGACCAAGAGTGCTAGTACATGGATCGATGGTGAACAAGTTGTTCCTGAGGTGCCACATCTGGCCACAAGATTAGAGAAATGGCTGATTTCGAAGAAGTTAAAATCGTCCTTGTTGTCCTTCAAGCACACTCTCTAAGATACTTGAAACCTCTAACTCAACCACACGCTTAGAGCCAATACTTGATGATGATGCCTTTGATGCGTTGGCTCTCGGAACTCCAAAAAATTCTTCTGCTAGCAACACTTCTATTTTCAGGCTCATTCAGAGTGCTGGTGACAGCTTAGATGCTGGAGATGTGCCTGTTACAAAGATCAAGACAGAGGAAATTGACTTCGAAGATGAGTATGTTAGAAAGATCAAGACGGAAGAAATTGACGTTGAAGATGAGCTGAAACGACTGTCTTTGACGTCTGATCTGGTGTCCCTCATCCAGATTATGCGAAGCCATTTCTTGATCTATTGTCCGCCTGTGGACAGATTCAGCCATCAAACGTCATGGAAGTATTCTCCAAATTCTGGTATGGACCTAGTGATGATCTTTTATGCTCTAGCACGGGGTCTTTGTCTAGTGCTACAGTGTCCTCTTTTAGGAATGCTCTGCATTTTGGTTGACTCTTTCGTAAACCCTGGTTGACAAATGCGATATAATGTTCTTATCTCATTGCGTTTAATTTGAAATGGTTATAATCGTGACTCATCCTTGCAGTGAACCAGAAAGCATTGTAAGATTGGTGAAGGTACATATGGGGAGGCTTTTCGGGCTGGTGCTAGTGTCTGTAAAATGTTATTGGCTTTCTCAGTGTGCTACTGCTGATCCTGATGGGCTTGGGCGCCAAAGAGTTCTTCTCATTGGAGGTGGCATTGCCAATTTTACGGACGTGGCAACTACTTTCAACGGTGTCATCCACGCTCTGAGAGAAAAGGTATACAACCTTTAAGAATTGCTAGTGCATTTTGGTGAAGATGAGATGATTGCATAAGAGAATTGAATCGGTGTTTGGCTATTTGTATCGTATTATCTTTGTTGTGTGCAATGAGCAGGAAACAAGACTGAAAGCATCAAGAATGCACATCTACGTGAGAAGAGGTGATCCTAATTACCAGACTGGTCTGGCTAGAATGCGTGCTCTGGGAGAGGAACTCGGTGTTCCTCTTGAGGTAACCAAACTACATAATGTAGTATTAGAATACTGTCGGTTTAGGTAGAATACTGATCTTCATAAGGATTGATGATTGTAGGTATATGGACCAGAAGTAACGATGTCAGGAATATGCAGACGAGCCATTGACTGCATCATGTTGCCTGATGCATGATCAACTAAACCTAAGATCTCTCCTTCAGTTTAAAACAGCAGAACACGAACTCGGATCTAGACAATGGGAAGTGTGTATTGATCCCTGTTTTTCATCTCTATTTCTGCATATGAAACTGAAAAGCTCTTTGGAACTTTTGTTTGTGTGGGTGGTAGTATTGAAAACCAAATCATTGTGCGTTGTGTTGCAAGTGTCATTTGTAATCAAAACGGTCCAAATCCTGTTTTTAAGTGTACAAATAAGATTTTTACACCTAAGTCAGTAGGACTGGACATGATGATTACTTGCTTGTTACTGGTTTCTTCTTGGAAAATCAAGTACTTGATATCGTCGAATCAAGTAGTAAATCAACAAATTTTATTATTTCTTGTTATTTGTTACTCGTTAGAAAGTACTTGTTACTGGTTAATAATTACTTACTTAATTTAAGCAAGCCAAGAACAAGTAGTAAATCAAACGCCTTGAACGAGCCAAGGCAAGTAGTAAGTATCCCAAAATTTGCAATACTTGTCTTGTGTTCAGCCAATGGCTAAGTGTGCAAATGGCTTTATACCAAATTTATACTCACACCACGCAAAATCATACAACATCATCACACAACAAGTTTATTTATTTTTGGTACAAAGTATTTGAAGTAAAAATAAATAAATAAACACCCAAGGGCCATACAAGTTCTTCACACCAAATTCAAAACAATCATAACATGAAACAAGAAAATACGAAACAATTACAGGAGCTGAATACAAACAGTTGCAACTCAAGAAATGGGTTGGTCTCAGAAGCTGTGAGAATATCAAAGGATATGTAAAGTGAGGCTGATGTAAGATAAACACTGAGAAACATGTTACAAGCTTTCTTTTTACCTCATACGGATGGATCTACCTAGTCTTCATCAGTAACTTCATCTTCCCACTCAAGTCCTCCCAACCAGTCTTTGTCTGCCTGTATATCAATGGCCTTCAACTTCTCCTTGTTAAATGGAAGCTTTTTCAGCTTTGGACACTTAAATATTATCATGCTCTTTAGACTTGGCAATTCCAACCGTTCCCAGTAGAAACTCTTGAGTTCCTCCAACACGCGTAAATTAATCTCACGTAGTTTTCGGAAGGGTACAAAACTCGGCCTCGCGTTTAGTATCCAAGAAACCTTTTCTCTGCTTATAATTTCTTCTAATCCCCATTCTTCCCCCAGTAAGTCTATACTTATAAGATTCGGGGCAAACAACAACCATGACAAATCCTGTACACCACGGCCGCCCCAAATAACTACAGAGGTGAGGTTTATCCATGTGGAACTTATAGTTCCGCGTCCATATATCGTATCAGAGATGATACATCTTTCTATCTCAATGGAGCGAAGGCTAGCAATAGCCGTTCCAAACTGCACCGGACGGTCTTTTTCAATAATTTCCGCCACCCTTATATGTTGGATACAGCTGACCAAAGTGGGGATGCTAAAAATATGTTCCAAAACAACCGCATCATTGATGCTTACCCCCAAGCCTTTCAAATTTTCCATTGACTTGAAAGCCTCTATCAACTCCAGACTTGCATAACCAGTACCATGTAAGAATAGCATTTCTAAATTTACCAAACTTGATATCACACTCATGCTTCTAAGACTTCGCACCCCTCTCAAAGAAAGGTATCTCAGCTGGATCAACTTTCCTAATCCTACAGGCAACTTCCATAGACTTGTTCTTGATAAGTCAAGATATCGCAAGCTCACTAAATTCGAAACTTCTTCTGGCAACATTCTTAGATTCCTGTTGAAAGATAGATCCAAAACCACTAACTTAGGCATGGATAGAAAAAATTCACCTGGGATTCCCCCAAGCCAGTTGTGTGTTAACAACAATGTGGTAAGGTTAGGACACTTGGGGGGAATCGAGACGTTCCAGATATCATTTTTCGCCAGTGACATCCTTCTCACCGCATTCCAGTTCTTAACCTTAGGCATCTCTTGCAGTCCAGTACCTGCCTTGACGATAAATTTCTCCTTCTCTCCCCCGCATTTAGATGCAACCCAAAGAGCCATTTTGCGAACCACATCATGCATTTTTACTTTCTCTAAAGTGCCAACAGGCATCAAGAGACATGCACGAACGAGGTCACCGATTATCATATAACCCTCGTTGATAGCTTCTTCTCTATCTCCACCTTCATCTATGAACCCTTCGTATATCCAGAAGTCAACCAACGCGTCGTTATCAATTTCTTCATCTTCTGGAAATAAAGCGCAATACTGGAAACATTGCTTTATTGTCTCGTCCTTCAGGTCATCATAGCTATACTTGAGAGTTTTAAGTACCTTTTCAACTTCTGGATATCGACCCACATTTGATTCCAGATCTTTAATCGCACCCTTCCACTCGCGTACAGATGTTTTCCGTGCCATTGTTTCCCCAATAACGTTGAGTGCTAGGGGTAAGCCTTCACATTTCTCACAAACTTGCCTTGCTAGAGGGAGGATCTCTGGATCACTTAGTGTGTCACCTCTTATAAAATTCCGTCGGAATAGTTCCCAAGCATCCTCCGAGTCTAGTTTCTTGACTTCCAAGTCATCAGGTCCCATATGCCCACAAACTTCTTTCGAGCGAGTGGTAAAGACAACCTTGCTTCCATTTTCTTCAGAGGGAAATGGAATCCCAATCTTCTTTAAGTCTACTTTCTCCCATATGTTATCTAATAACATAACGAATCTCCTCTTTGCAAGAACATTATATATACGACAAGTTTTCTCTTCTTGAGCTTTTGTCTTCCACGCCTCGTCACAGATGCCTAGTCTTTTACCGATCTCATTTTGAATATTTTCAACTTGTAGATCTTGAGACACCACTACAAATATCACGATCGCAAACTCATCTTTTTTTTCTTCAAATAACTTCTGGTTGATTTTTTCGAGAAGTGTGGTTTTCCCTACTCCACCCATCCCATGAAGACCCAAGATTCCAACGTTCTTCTCCATGAGACGGCTCCATGTATCTTCAAGCATCTTCTCTAAACCGACCGTGCGTTTAGTGGCTATCTCCTCTATACCAGGTGGAGGACCCGTCCTAGCCACCTCGCCAGAAGGTTTTGAGGACAAAAGACTTTGTACATCCTCCAACGTTTCTAATACATCTTTACCATAACAATACGTTAAAAAGAAGTTGGTGGAACAGTACCCGCACATAGACAATCTTTCGATTTCTGCAGTCTTATCTGCAATCAGTTTAGTGACTTTTGGTTGGATGGCTTCGACTTTTGAAATCCAATCCTT
>OVBX01001273.1:0-27325 GCA_900406325.1 Erucastrum elatum | reverse complement strand
CTCACTATCTCCATAATTAGGTTGTTGGTGAGACTCGAACCCAGGTCTTCACCCTTTAACAACATTCCCACAGGACAAGCTGTCACCAATTGAACCCGTCCCGTGGACCTCACTGTCCCTAGACCTCAGGCTCACAGCGCTGCAGCGCACCGACCCCAACCCCTCCATTATGAGATCTCACTATCTCCATAATTAGGTTGTTGGTGAGAGTCGAACCCAGGTCCTCACCCTTTAACAGCATTCCCACAGGACAAGCTGTCACCAATTGATCTGGACCACTTATGTGATGGGGTCAGAATACTTCTGTATAATTAAAAAAAAAAATCATTAAAAAAAATATAAAACTTGATTCCATATACAGTAGTATGAAAAATAAATACAAAGATAATAAATCAATTATTCTTACAATATAAATTATTTTATGGCCCAGTATTGTTGAAGAAGCCCAATTTTCTTGTTCTTTCTAACCAAAAATTGGTGGGAACGGATATAGCCACAAATAGTATTCAGATAGTATTTGCACAAATCACAACTCACATTTGGAACACTTTCTTTGTATAGACTTGTATACGATCTTGCCCGACCTCTACGGCTCTACGGCAAAGCAGGCGTAACACATGTTTCCTATTTTCTCCAAAGTTTTCAGTAATTCCTTTTCCTTTCATCATTTGCTTATTATGTGAAATTGACTTGACGAAGGTGGAAGTTCGGGAATTTTGAGCCTCTTAATCTGTAGAGGCTTAATCGGATATAGCCACAAATAGTATTCAGATAGTATTTGCACAAATCACAACTCACATTTGGAACACTTTCTTTGTATAGACTTGTATACGATCTTGCCCGACCTCTACGGCTCTACGGCAAAACAGGCGTAACACATGTTTCCTATTTTCTCCAAAGTTTTCAGTAATTCCTTTTCCTTTCATCATTTGCTTATTATGTGAAATTGACTTGACGAAGGTGGAAGTTCGGGAATTTTGAGCCTCTTAATCTGTAGAGGCTTAATCGGATATAGCCACAAATAGTATTCAGATAGTATTTGCACAAATCACAACTCACATTTGGAACACTTTCTTTGTATAGACTTGTATACGATCTTGCCCGACCTCTACGGCTCTACGGCAAAGCAGGCGTAACACATGTTTCCTATTTTCTCCAAAGTTTTCAGTAATTCATTTTCCTTTCATCATTTGCTTATTATGTGAAATTGACTTGACGAAGATGGAAGTTCGGGAATTTTGAGCCTCTTAATCTGTAGATTACTAGGTATTTTTCTGCACCATGTGCAGTAAAAATATGTTGTATTTAGCATATTACAATTAGTACATATTTTGTTATCTTAAATTTTTTACATTTGATTTGGGGTGGACATTCGGATACTATTTGGTACAGTTAGGTTCAGTTATGTTTTGATTTTTTGTGAGTTCGATCCGGTTCGGATCTGTGGATTCATTTTGATAAGGTTCTGTATTAGTTCTCTAGATACCAAAATTTTGAAGTCATTCAGATATCTAACCAAATTATATTAAAGTTTTGTACTATTTTTTAGATTATATTTGGTTTGGTTTCTTTTTCTAGTAATTTTTATCTACGCCTATATTTTTGATTGTAACAATATACACATACATATATATATATATATATATATATGTATGTATAATATTAAAATCTCAATAATGTTTCAATGAAAATTTTGAAATTAAATATTTAAATGATATATATATATATAATAAAATTATCATATGATTTTTGATCAATTGTCCATTGTTTGAACAAAATACAAATAAACCATTGATCACAATTTTTTTAGTATGAGACTTTTACCATTTTTTCGTAATTTATAGACGTTTTAAAAATTCAAAATATAACATATATGAAAAAATCTATTTTTAACATATGCTTAATGTGATTTTTAAAATTTTAATAATATAAAATTAAACAACAAAGGTTGAGAATAATTTTTTTTATCAAATATCTATGATTTATAATCATTAATTATCATATATACGTTAATCATATTAGGTAATTTCGTAATTTTTATTTTAGGAAAGAAACTTACGTACATTTTATTTAGGAAAATAATTTTTTCTGAAGCCTAATTATATGGTAAGAAAATTTTAAGTAGTCTAATTGCATGACATGTGGCCTTTAAAGATATCATATCATCTTTTTTTTGAAAAATCACTTGGCAAATATAGTTTAGGGGATTTTTTTTTATTGTTGAAATTATTAACTTCTAATCCGTAAAAGTATTTTTGTTTCTAACACTAACATCGTCAGAACCGGCATATTGTATGAATGTATGAAGAAAAATAAGCGAAAATGACATATATATGGCCTTTTAAACCTTAAATTTTGGATTGAAATATCTAAATCAATACTATTAATTTTTCAGCATGACCAATTGATAATTGTTGTGTCCAATATTAAAAAATTATATAACTGTTTATATGCATGTAATTATAATTGCTTACTTTAAAAATTCATGCAGCGAGGAAGCATTATATAACTGCTTAAATTAAATATAACTATAACTGTTACCTTAAAAAATACGGCAACAAGGAAGATAGAAACAAAATTTCTATTTTAATTATAATTGCTTTTTTTACAAACAAAATTCCTATTTTGATTATAACTGTTTTTTTTGTAGCACACAAGAAATATTATAACTGCTTTTTAAATTTTTATTTAAGATATATTTTGATTAAGATTTATACACATATATGAATACAAAAAAATATGATTAAGAAAAAAACACAAGTGTTACAATTAAATATCTAGAAAAAGTCAAACGGAAAATATACATGTCTTTTTGAAAAGGCGGGTCAGAATCTAGATTCTGAAGACCTGAATGTTCTCAAATATTTTTTAAAAATAGTTTCATTTAAAATAAAAAATCATATAAACTTTTTAAAATACACAAAAGCAAATTTTATCAGTTCATAACGGGTCTATGACAAAAAATAATAGTTTAAAAATATTAAAATTTTTATTTAAATTAAAATACTAAAAATAAAATCACTGTGAAATAATTCACAAGTTTAACAGCAGGTTAATAAAAAAATCATAATACGGGTCAGAATTATTTAGAGTCTTCAAAATTTTGGTCATATTTAAAATAACAAAAATAATTCATACAATAATTTTAGATAAATTTCATAAAATTCTTAACAAAATATAATAATCAAGGATAATAAATATTCATGACATAAAATTAATTTTTTCAATAAAAAATATATCCGCCCTCTGAAGGGCGGGTCAGATTTTGAAATTGTCTTTTATCATATTTGTTACAGATGAAGAGAAAAAATATGGAAAAAGGTGACAAAGAAGCTTCACATAAAAAATATCATTTTGGTAATGTCTCAACAAAGAAGGCAAATCAAACTTCACAATGTCAAGATTGGATGAAAATTAATAGAGAGAACAAAGATAAAAGAATGAATAACATGTTTACAAACTCCAAACAAAGTGAATTGGATTATATGCATTTTCTTTTAAACTATAACAAAAACTCGACCAACGACACAGATTTACGAACTGTTAATGGAGTTTTTGTATCCAACTTTTGAAGATGCGTATAATGCTCTCTTTTTTAGACTACTATTTTTTCTTTAGTGGTTTTTTTATTTCTTTGTAAGCTTTCGTCCAATAATAATTTCATTTCAATGTTCAAAATAAGAAGTCTAATCATTTTGAGAAAAAAATACACAAGTAAAATTAAAAATAAAAATAAAGATTTGCCCAAAACATACATACATACCTGATACAAAAATATATATATATAATAACAAAAAGCATACGCTTATAAATGTAATTTCAAAAAAATGTACAAAACAAAACTTATATCCGCCCTCTTAGGACGGATCAAAATCTAGTATGTTTCTTAAATCTCCATGTCTCCTACCTTTTTCAGTGTTTATTTTGTGTTCATATGTAGTTTTCACTCGTAATTGTTACTCTATGTTGGTCATCCTAACAAAATATTTGTTTTATTTTATTTGTACCTACTAGGCAAAAGAACTTCTTACATATAGGTAAACTCAGCATATTCCATGCAGTTTCTAAGACATAGATAGTTTTATTGCCTTTTTTTTAATCACTGTTTTGAAATCCGTGAAAAATACTCGCAAAAAAGAATAAGCGTATGTTAGGGATATAGATAGTAATGTCAATTTTATTAAGCTTTTTATTATTATATACCAAGAAATTTTACAAAAACCATAAAAGGTTACTGTCCTCCCCGTGAGTGACTTTAACGTTTACGTACAACCTTCTTAGATACGTTCATTGACACTTTGGCCAGATGCTTGACCTTGTCGTATTTTTTACACTGATATCACAATCAATAATTATAAAATTGTTTTTGTTTCTGCGAAGTTACATTTTCGTAGATGTTAGTGAAATACATATTTCTTTTATTTAAATGATAAAATAACTCACTTTCATAATTGTAATGTGTATGTGTATGTTTGTTCGTACGTCGCTGAGTTAAGGATTTCAGTTTCCTCATACATTTCTTGATAAGAATGAGGTAGACCATTGTCACGGTATAGTGACAACTGACTAGTCACTTTCGTCGTTGATCAAAAAATTTAACAGTGATGATGCGTGATTAGTTTTCTAAGCAATAGTTTTTAGTGACTTATTCAAAGTCAATATATTCAGCTTTTGAAGACTTACCCAATCCTAAATAGACTCCATAATCACAAGATTCATTCACACGTATATATATACACATATTAGCAGGTTGTATATGTATCCCTCTATATGCTATCTCTCATTTATCTTTAAGCATTTGACAAGCCCAAAAGAATGGAAACTAAAATGGTTTCAAACCCTAAAACACTTCACTTTATATTGATCCCTCTCATGGCTCAAGGGCATCTAATTCCCATGGTTGATATCTCCAAGATTCTTGCGCGAAAAGGCAACATCGTCACCATAGTTTCAACCCCTCAAAATGCTTCAAGAGTTGCGAAGACAGTCCAACGTGCGAGATCAGAGTCAGGTCTCCAGATCAACCTGGTGACATTCCCAATTGCGCACAAAAAATTTGGTCTTCCTGAAAATTGTGAGACTCTTGACACTTTGCCCTCCAAAGACCTCTTACGCAAATTCTACGACGCTGTGGAAGAACTCCAGGAGCCCGTAGAAAGGTTTCTTCAGGAACAAGAAACCCCTCCGAGTTGCATAATCTCCGACAAATGCCTTTTCTGGACGTCGGAAACCGCAAAAAAGTTCAAGATACCGTGGATTTTGTTCCACGGGATGTGTTGTTTCAATCTTTTAAGCTCCCACAACCTCCATCTTCATAGCCCGCACCTATCCGTTTCTTCAGACACAGAGCCTTTTACAATACCAGCAATGCCACATAGGGTCGAGATAACTAGATCTCAGTTAACTGGTTCGTTTAGGAAACAAGCAAACAGGGGTGACGTTCGCCGCGAGAAGATGCGTGAAGCTGAAGCAGGAGCCTTTGGAGTTATTGTTAATAGCTTCCAAGAATTGGAACCTGGCTATGCAGAGGCCTACGCTGAGGCCATCAAGAAGAAGGTATGGTTCGTTGGACCCGTTTCTTTATGCAATGATCGTATGGAATTATTCGATAGAGGAAACAACTGTAACATGGCGATTAGTGAGACCGCATGCTTGAAGTTTCTGGATTCCATGAGACCGAAGTCTGTCTTATATGTTTGTTTAGGTAGTCTCTGTAGGCTAATACCTAATCAATTGATAGAACTGGGGTTAGGGTTAGAAGAATCAGGAAAGCCCTTTATTTGGGTGATCAAGACCGAGGAAAAACACATGAATGTGCTAAAAGAATGGCTAAAACTTGAAATGTTCGAAGAGAGAGTTAAAGGTAGAGGGATAGTGATAACGGGTTGGAGTCCTCAGGCTATGATACTCTCTCATGGTTCGACCGGAGGGTTCTTGACGCATTGCGGTTGGAACTCGGCGAGCGAAGGGGTATCTTTTGGTGTACCAATGATCACATGGCCGATGTTTGCTGAACAGTTTCTCAATGAGAAACTCGTGGTGGAGGTGCTGAAGGTTGGGGTTAGGGTTGGTGCGGAGATTCCTGTGAGGTGGGGAGACGAGGAAAGAGTTGGAGTGTTGGTCAAGAAACATAGTGTTGTGAAAGCTATAAAGCTTTTGATGGATGATGATTGCCAAAGTGGAAATGAGGATGGTGAATTCTTGGGACGAAGGAAACGCATTCAAGAACTTTCAGTAATGGCGAGAGAGGCTGTGGATTTGAAAGGATCCTCGAGTACTAACGTTTCTTTGTTTATCCAAGATGTCTTGGAGAAATTGAGTCTCGAATAGAAAAATTCTAAGGTACAATAAGCTGATGTAAAAGAATATGTTAAACTTGTTTAAAAACAAGTTAGTATCATGCAATTCTACTTTATTAGTGTTATGATTATTATGAAGCTTTTAATAAATTGTAAGTTGCCATACATAATGAATAATGATGAAAATGTATTCATTAGAGATAAGAGGTTTATGATAATTTCAAAGCTTCTAGAAATGTAAGCAGCATACATATTGATGAAATTTTATTCATTAGATTAACAAAGAGGGTTGACAAAAAAAAAAGATTAACAAAGAGGTATATGATAATTTTGAAGTTTCTTGAATTTCTTAAAGATAAATATGCTTAACATTACTTCTGAAACTCTAGGATGGTGTAGAAGTAATCAATGTAGAAAGGTCGAAAAGAAGAGAATCCAGCAGAAAGACCAAGCTCTTTAAACTCTTCTTCAGTTCTATGCTTACCTTTGGTCCTATAGATTGTCATAACGAAGATGTCGCCTTCTAGTAAGGCACGGGTTCTGTGGCTATCATCGGTTTCCTTAGGCAATACTGGCTCACAAGCGATTAGCTTTCCTCCAGCCGGTAAAGCATTGTAGCAATTCTTCATTATCTGCTTGCATTCTTGGTCCGTCCACGTCGTTAATACCCACTGTGCATTCAGATAACACAACATTACAAGATTTTAATTGGGACCGATATGAAATAATATGTAACCGTTTGTATTCTTCGATCTATTATACATCATATTTTTAATCATATGGTTCTATGAAAAAGGTAGCAATTAAGGTATACCAATATTAGATATGTATATACTACACCAATTAAATAAAGTAACACAAAGAAACCTTCGAACAAAGGGTACATAAAAACAAAATTTGATCGATATATCTATAATTTAAATTATCTTACAATAACTAAAAGTGCCCAATCACATGATCACACTACTTCCTATATTGGCAGGTTCACACATGGCTCTAATTTGTTCGTAGTGACTTATCTACCTACAAAGTCAGTATTCACGTGACAAAAATGGTACCACCAACCTTCATGAAGATGGCGTCACCACTAGGAACTGACTGGAACATATCCCCACCCACGTGAGTCACTCCTAGCACAAACAATATCAAGTTATCAACAAAATATAATACATTAAAAAAACTGAAAATAGCATAAAGCTTTCCAAAAATAACGTGTTTCTTTTTGATAAAATGGTGTAAATAAAAGCAAAAATTATATTCACCAGGAATCTTGGGGGCTCTGGCAACAACTTCGGGCAGATCAAAGTTAATCCCTTCACGGACATTAGGAAACTGCTCAAGGATCATACGTAGACAATCTCCTGCGCTCCCTCCCACGTCAACTAAACTCTCCACGGATTTAAAACCATCGTAGCCGTCCAATATCGCTTTCATGAACGGCACCGATACGCCCGACATCGCCTTCTGCATGAGACCGTTCATCTCCTCGCATTTCCCATACTGCACGTACGCCGCCTCTCCGTTTGCTTTGACGTACGGCTCCGTCTCCGGCTCCACCACCGCCGTGTGAACCAGCGGCCACGCTCGCATCATCGCCTCCTGATGGTGCTGGAGGACGTAAGCCGCGTAGGAGAGACCATCGGAGTCGGTGACGAGCGTTTTTCCGACGTCGGTGAGAGAGTACTTCCTCTCTACGACGGATCCATCGGCGTCGTTGAGGTGTTCGGAGAAGATGCCGTAGCTTGTGAGCATACGAAGTATACGCTGGAGATTCTCGGGATCGCCGGCTCCTGATGGGAGGAGGAGGCGAGGGAGGATCTCGGAGGCGGAGAGGGGAGAGTTGGCTCCGGAGTTCCAGATAGCGTCGGCGATGCCTAGTTTGACGGCGGCGTTGAGTGACATTGGAACGCTTATCATGTTGGCGAGCTCCATGATAGCGAGACGAGCTTTGTTTCTACTCTCGGAGCTTTCCTCTTCCATTTTTTTTTTTCTTTCTGGTAGGTGAATGAGAGAGACTCCGCTTCTCGAATAGGACTAGGTTTTTTATAGAAAAAGGGTTTATGTTAATTAAGTTCATGCCAACAGTACTGTGTTAACATGTCCCACAGCAGGTTAAGTGATTATTATTTTTTTTTTTAAACTTTGATAATTATTTTAAAATTTGAAATTTTAAAATTAGATTTATGTAATTCGTAAAAAGAAATATGTAATCAGCATCTGTTCCGCTGAACTTTGCAGGTAATCCACAAGGTTAAAATAATTTGAATTATCATTTCAAAACAATAAACAATATATTTATTTTAAAAATTATATAAATATTTGTATCTTATATTTTAAAAAGTAAAATTAATTTTGTTAACCCATTTTTGAAAAAAAAAGTTGTCAGTACCTACACCACATTAAAAAAAAACTTGACCTAAACCGTATCCGCAATCTCAATTCACTTTTTTTAAATGGGTAGAGCACACCCACCTGTTTAACAAGGTAAACGGGGCGAGTTTTGGGGATTAACTCAAATTTCCGGGTCCAAGTTCCAACTAAACTATGACTATATGAATATCACTGTTCAGTATCTTGACTTCCATATCGAGAATCTCGAAAGAGTACAAAATAAAGATATGAGATAATGGAGTCGTTCGATTTCGACACAGAGAATCTTTCATACATCAACATAAGATATGAAATCTCAATTCAAAAACATAAAGATATGAAATAGTTGATGAGCTATTTTTGTTTTTATCTGTATTGTCGCTATTAGTGGGGATGTCATACATGTCGTGAAACATTATTGAGATTTTGGCAGCCAAATAAAATATGGTTCTCAGAGCATGTCCCTTCATAAATATCTCACCAAGGATAACTTTTTTTTTGTCAACCAACAAAGATATTCTAACATGTAAATATTAAGATTTCTCTATAATTTAGTTAATGGTTAAATTTTAAATTATAAAAAGAAAGTAAAACCAATTGTGGATCGACACATAGTGTTAAACTGTCTCAATTTTTATTTTTAACAAAAGTATCTCAATCTTTTCTTTTTCAGGTTTCAACAGAGAACTTTTTTTTGTTTCTCTCTTTACCTTTGACAATTTTTTAAAATTTGTTTAATGCTTAGATACTAGATTAGATATTGCCATCAAGGTTGCCCTTACATTCCATGAGTCATGACCCAAAATAAAGTGATTTAGATAGTGTTACTGTACGAGGACATGCTATGATGAACTAACTCATTTCTTGATAAATTAGGTTAGAAACGTTACAACAAAACATGATCGCTAGTTATAGGATTCAATACTATGAGACAGAAAGATTGTAACAACGAATCGTGATGGTAACGACAAAATCAGTAATCCTTCATAGACAATCCTTTCAATAAATAAATAAAACAAGCATCGGAGTAGTTCAAATCATTCTTAACAAAAGAAAACACTGAAGTAATATCGAGTTTGAGAACAGTTTCCTTCACACGTTGGTGGTGTACTGTAAGGTTCCTCCAGTAGTCATGCCAATATATGGTTGATCAGGAACTAGCTCAACGTTTAGACCTACCAGAAAAACAAAAACCTACCAGGAAACTAAGTTCATGGAGATTAGAGAAGCTTTGCTTGTTCCCAAAGTTAACTCTCTCTGGCTTAATTACGGGAGGATGAGGGTAGAGACGCATCGACTCATATATACAACGAGTGATGTACGTCACAACTCCGTGTTTCTTCCAGCTACAACTCTGTCTACTTGCTCTTGTGCTAATTTAAGCGAATGCAGAAGCATTCTGTTCGAGTTAAGAAGATGCAAAATTCTTCTTTGCTCGCGAGCTAGAACCGCAAGAAACTTGGGTCAGCAACGTTTACAAAACGCAACGTCATTGATTATTTCCCGTTCTCTTTCGACCAATTTCTTTGTACTTAGCAATAAGGTCTTTAACGGGTTCCCTTCACAGCCTTTTCAGCTATCCCTTGTCTCGGGTTGATCTTACACAATGCACCGATCTGAATACGTCCAATCCTCCCAATCAACTAGAATCCAACCTTGCTGAATCAAACAAACGAGTGAAACAATACAAAACTAGCCTTCCAATATGATAGAATTTTCAGTAGAACGAAGCTCAGCTTCTTTGAGAGCAGTGTAAACAGCTTCAATTGTAGAGGTGACTGTTGACGTGACGCCTGGACAAGTTGCGAGGTCGCTGAAAACACGTCTGATCATAAACTGGTCAATCTTTTTTATTTTTAACGACGTTGGACGGGGAAAGCCACCGTGGAAGAAAAAGGGAAGCTATGAAAAAAAACATAACAAACTAAATATGCTTTTAATGGCTTTCTGCTTGGCTTTCTGTGTGTTCATGTCTTTTTCTATATTGATTTGTAAGAAAAACAACTTCTGTTTTATACACTTGAAGGTCTACAGGTGCTCTTTTCTAATGTAATGTCTATTAACCAACCCTAATCAATATTATGAACCAAGAAGTAACTAATACCATTGGCATCCGAGTCATTGTGATTTCATAAGAATGATATATTCAATAAAAATACATGTATGTCAATATTGTTATTCCGATTCGTAGAAGTACACAAACAAGACATCACAACTGCACATCTGAATTGTTAAAGAGCTCACTATAAAACAGATTGATAATGGTTATGGCTCCAGCTCTCTCACCAGCACAGAGGCGAGTTTTAAATATCACATTTCCCTTTTTTCTCTCGATATCAAATTGCTTGTTTAAGAGAGGAGCTTTTGCTCATACCTGGCTTGGACTTTGGGGATGATATGGCAACGTCTCCCATTTTAACCACCATAGCTTCTTGCTCCTCCTTCTCTCTCTTCTTTCCTTCTGTATCCAGCTTCCCTTCCGGTGAGATAGCCGGTTCTACAGAGCGAGGGACAGAGTTGATCCAAGGATGTAAAAGACACTGAGCCGCAGTTGGTCGTTTCTCGGGAACGAAATCAAGAATCGAAACAAGAAAGTCACTCAAGTCACTTGCATCTTGCTCACTGAACTCGTACTTCTCGGTAAGGACTTTGTTCATTGGCCAGAAACGCAGTCTTCTTATGTGTCGAAGATCACCATGCCTGTTGAACAAATCTCTAGAGTACCGACCTCCTAAAGCTATCTGCAAAACACACACAACAGAGAAACAGTTGGAGTTGGTTGAATTAGTTCAATAGTGATTCTATTTTACCTTGCGTGGCATCATCCCAAGAAGCTCCATCATCAAAGCTAAGTGGTCCTGTTAGTCACACAAACCCAATGAGCTTTCGCATACATATGCACAAGACTAACTAGAGATGTTAGGCATTACCTCATCTCTATCATAATTGTCTCCACTATGGGGATCAAAAAGAACATCACCAGTGGCAAGCTCAAAACATATACAAGCGAACGACCAAAGATCCGCCGATGTAGAATACTTAGATCCAAGTATCACTTCGGGACACCTATACTGTCTCGTCTGAATATCGCTCGTGAACTGTTTATAAGTCCAACACGCATTCCCAAAGTCAACAAGCTTACACTTGAGATCAGCAGTCTCCACAAGGTGCCTTCTACTAGCTCTACTCCCTTTCTTACCTCCTTCCTCCCCGCCATCAGCTGCAGAAGTAGAAGGACAGTCTTCTTCTACAACACCACTAACCTTCACCTTTCTACGAACAACATCTTTCTTATGATTATTGACGAAGTCTCCGTTAGAGTCAACAGTCTTCTCCTTACCACTAGCGATAACTAGCGGAGCCCCAGACTTCCTAGGATCTTTACTCGGATCGATCCTCGACACCAACAACACATTCTCAGGCTTGAGATCAGTATGTATAATCGAGAGCTCTTTATGCAAATAGTCCAAACCAACCAACATATGATAACAAATCTCCTTAACCATATGAATAGGCAAACCACGGTAATCAGAATATTTAATAAGCGTTAGCAAGTTATCTCCCAAGTACTCGAAAACCATACACACATGCTGACCGTTAGGACCAGAGTGTTTGAAATGATCCAAAAGCTTCACAACGCATTTGGTATCGTCGGCGTCACCTTCAGCTATCTGTTGTAATATTGTTATCTCGTCCATGGCTGCTTCGGTGTAGTGCTGTGCACTCTTTTGCACTTTCAACGCCACGTATCTCTGCTTTGCAATTCCATCAAAATTCAATACTAATCTTTAAAGATATAACAAACTCCTAACTGACAACGGCCTCTGTAACAATAATATTGCCTAACTAACTAACGGCCTAGCAATTTCTTGAATATTAGATTAAAGTGGAGATTGGGGGAGAGAGAGTGTGCGTACAGAGGATTGAGAGTCCCAGGAGAGCCAGACGGTGGAGAAGTGGCCCCAGCCGAGTTTGCTCTGGACGACGTACCGGCCGTTCTTGAAGGAATCGCCGATCCGAACGGCGTGGTAACCGCCGCGGCGGTAATCTTCAGTTCCTTCGTCTTCCGAAGTGTATTCGCCACCGTCGCTGCTCCACTTCTCCGCCTCCATAATTCGCCGATCTAGTTGCAAGGGGGAAGAGAGAAAGCTACTGACTACTCTCCGGCGCGATGACTGAATCCAATTTTGTGGATCTCTCTCTATTTCTCGCTTTGGTTTTTTTTGTTTTCTTCTGGAAGCTTGTGAAGACGAGGAGGAGGAGGAGCTTAGCTACTTTCTTTCAAACTTTCATCTAACCTTTACGATACGTCACCGTTTTGACGCTCCCGCTACCGGTTCCTTCTACCGGCGGCTAAGTTAAAAAAAAAAGAAGAAATGATTGAGGAGATGCTGACGTCATCATTATAATGCGTTAAAATGTAACGGGGTGAAATTGTATGGGCTTTATCTAATGGGCTATATGATTGTGGGCTAGCAAAATTAAGATATGCGTTATATATACGAAAACGGGTTTTGCTGGTCTCGCTGTAGCCTCTTATAAAAAGGATATAGATAAATTAGGGTTTTCGAGTAGTAGCAACAGGAGGAAGCAGAGGAGCATCACCAGCAGCCAGCAACCATGGTTCTCAAGTAATTAAACCTCCCAATCTCTTCCTTGGTTCATAAATACTGTTTATCTCATTGAATTAGCTAAGTGTAGTGATTCATGTTTTCACTATCGGATGGATCCATTTAGTGTGTTTCTTGTACGATGATGAGTGTATGTTCTGATGTAACTGGATATGGTTCTGCTCTTTTGGTGTGTCATGTCTTTATGTTATAATCCATTTTCCCTATAAGTTTGTTTTAACTTATGAAACTCATCGCCTATACATTTTATTGCTGATCTCTGTATGGCATTTTCAATCATATTTGTCTGTGAACCCAATGCTATGTCTCATTATGTTGATTGTCTTTTGTTGTCTGCAGGACTGAGCTTTGTCGTTTCAGTGGCCACAAGATTTACCCAGGAAGGGGAATCAGATTTATTCGATCTGACTCTCAGGTATTTCAATTAATCTTTCTTGAGTACTGGTTGAAATGATGTATTAGTATCTAATCATTTTCGTTTCTATGATTCCATAAGGTGTTCTTGTTCATCAACTCCAAGTGTAAGCATTACTTTCACAACAAACTGAAGCCTTCCAAGCTTTGCTGGACTACCATGTACAGGAAGCAGCACAAGAAGGTAAGAAAATAAACTCTATTTGTTTGGTTCTGTTTTGTTAGTTGAAAGTTTTTGTTTTTTTTTTCATTAAGAAACTGCGTTGGATAATTATATAGTTGACCCTGTTTGAAAACTGTTATGTTTTGTAGGATGCAGCTCAAGAGGCTGTGAAGAAGAGGAGACGCGCTACCAAAAAGCCTTACTCGAGGTCAATTGTTGGTGCTACCTTGGAAGTGATTCAGAAGAAGAGAGCTGAGAAGCCTGAAGTCCGTGATGCCGCAAGAGAAGCTGCTCTTCGGTTAGTTTTATTCTTTCATTTAAGAACCTATTCTTTAGGTTTCAGAAAATTAGACTCAAATGTAATTGTGATGATCCTTACAGTGATATCAAGGAGAGAATCAAGAAGACAAAGGATGAGAAGAAGGCAAAGAAGGCTGAATTTGCTTCAAAGCAACAGAAGATTCAGGCTAAGATCCCCAAGGCTGCTGCCAAGGGAGGTCCCAAGTTGGGAGGTGGTGGTGGCAAACGTTGAAGAGCCCAAACCAATTTCACTTTTGTCTGTCTTGCTTTCTTTAGTTAATGTTGGTTTCAGTATACTCCGCAGAACGTAAACCTTTCGTTATTGGCGTATGTTTCTTTACTTTTTGCAACTCTTATAATCCAAGACTTGATAATTTTGTTTCACTGCTCTCTCGTCTCCTCAATGTCTTCATCGCTTTAGTGTATTCTCATATAAAAGTTAGAAAATCACAAGTCCAAGTTCTCGGGAAAACGTATTCAGACTACGCTGAGATTGTTATCCTTCTTTCGAAATTGTAATTCGAGGGCTGCTTCAAAGATTCATCATCCTCTGTTACCTTTTTAATTACTAATCTTGAGTCTTGACTAATACGTTCGGTTCATGCTTTGTTCACCGGGAATAAGCTCACTACAAACGTTACTCCCTGGAATGATATCAGTACTAATATGATATATATGTCTATATATATATTTAGATCGTGTTTCATAAAAAAAAATAATAATATATATATATATATATACGTATATTTAAATCATATATTATTATAGGTATATATATAATACAAAACAAAGGTGAAGAAACACATCATTTCTTTCCCCATACCACCTTGTATATTCAATCATCATCAGCTTCTCCTTTTTTTGTTATTGTTTTTATCTCATAAAAACATCTACAATGTCTTGGAAATATCACAGATCTGTCAGAAACCAAAACATGTGAATCATTTGTACGTGTGGCGATTAAGACAGAGTAAGGTTCGTGAAGTGCATGAATCTCTCTGTTATAATCATAGTTTCCACTCATTTTTGGTTTTTATTGGTTTAGTTTTGGGTTTGATTCGATTTAGTTGTGGTTAAGATAGTTTGTTTTGAGGATTTTTTTTCATGAACAAGCTAAAAACTAATTGACTTCCAAAGTACAGATTTTTGTTTTTATAATGAAAATCTCGGTTTAAGGTTTGACATTGGAATGATTCTTCTTGGTTTTCTCGAGATTACGTGATTCTCCTATGAATATATATTATATGTCACCATTTTACCGTTATGCTACGCTATATTAAACAATCAAAGTTTTAAGACATCTTTATAGGTATATAGGTATCGAGTACAAAACCAGTTTCATTTTAAAAATTCAACTTGTGCATGAAAAGGTTTCAAACAAATGATTCTTCTTTGTGTGTAAAAGGAAAAAAAGAGTGTAAAAAGAAGAGTTTATTAAACAAGATGAAAGAGACAAAACAATAAGAAGAAGACAACATCATTATTCTCTCTTGCATCTTACTTCCACCCTTATTTGGATCTCGATCTCGACCTCCATTTCCCAAAAAAAAAATGAACAAGATGATCTTCTTCCTCTTCATCATGATGTTTAGTCTATCTTCTCTACAAATCCAATCTCAAACCATTCCAAGAAACATCAGCATTTTCATATTAGCCGGTCAAAGCAACATGGCGGGTCGAGGCGGCGTTTATAACGACACCGCCAAAAACATCACCGTGTGGGACGGCGTTATTCCCCGAGAATGTAGATCAAATCCTTCGATCCTCCGTCTCACAGCCAAGCTCGAGTGGGAAGAAGCTAACGAACCACTTCATGCTGATATAGACGTTAACAAGACTAATGGTGTTGGACCGGGGATGCCATTTGCTAACCGGGTGGTTAATCGTTTTGGTTATGTGGGTTTGGTTCCGTGTTCTATCGGTGGGACTAAACTAAGCCAATGGCAAAAGGGTGAGTTTTTGTACGAGGAGACAGTGAGGAGAGCTAAAGCTGCGAAGGTGGCTAGTGGAGGTGGCTCGTACCAGGCGGTTTTGTGGTATCAGGGTGAGTCGGATACGGTGGATATGGTGGATGCTTCAGTTTATAAAAAGAGACTAGTACAGTTTTTCAGTGACCTACGAAATGATCTACAACATCCTAATCTTCCTATTATTCAGGTACGTTGCACCAAAGTGTCCCTCTTTTAACTAGAGAATGTAAGGTAGCAAGTACATGGCCATCACTTTTGTGACATACATGCTAATACAGTAGTATAAAGAGAAAAGAGAAAGTTTACACTAGGTCTACATGAGCAAGTAAAGAAGCAACCTCGTTGGAGAAGTTCTCAAGTTTAAGTTTTTAAGAGGACACTATATTATTTTTATATAATTTGATTATGTAACTGTACTTAATCACCAAAGAGAGAAACTACGCCACTTAGATAAAATATTTTTCATGGTATCTAATGAAATTCTCATAAACTTTCATTAGGGAATTTTGTTTCTCACACTTTCTATCCCTTTTAATATTTTAGCATATTATTTATGTTCAATTATTATTCGAGATTTTTCATTGAAAATGCTCTTACTGCAACATTGCAGTAAAGTTATGATAGGTAAAACATAATAATATCAGAATAGTTATAACACTTGTTTTTTTGCTAAACAATAGTTATAAGACTTCACAAAAATTTACAATGTTGTGGAAAGTTGAACTTCATCATATTTGTCATAACACTTTTAGTAATGAAGGATAATATTGAGATATCATTGTGATAAAGAAAACTTAATTAGTTGGACATACAAATGGTGGCTTCGATGTTGTTTTTCATCACAAATTTTCTTGAAATAGGGATTTAATTTATTGAATACGTGCCACTATCCTCTTTTTTTTTGGAACGCCATGCCACTATTCTATTAAGCATTTATTTCAGTTATCTTTTGGTATTGTTTAGTCATTTTTCATTGTACTAATCCAGGCTGTAGCAATTGTATTGCACCAGTCCTGCTTCAATGTTTTCATTTTATGTTCAATTTGACTTTTTGGTATTTTCCAAAAAATATTAGAATACACATGTTTAATACTGCTCTACATACTTATAATATATTTTTGTGTCTCTTTGCTGGTTTGGACAATAAACAACAAAAGGTGGCTCTTGCTACAGGCGCAGGACCATACCTAGACGCGGTAAGAAAAGCACAATTGGAGACAGGTCTTGAGAACGTGCATTGCGTTGATGCAAAGGGCCTACCTCTTGAACCGGACGGCCTCCATCTGACCACGTCTTCTCAGGTCCGGCTTGGCCAGATGATGGTTGATGCCTTCTTGGCCGTTCCCAATTCAGCCAAACCACTCTCTGGCATTTCTATCCTTGTTCTTGTTTCGCTATTTCTTTTTATAGTATTATAGGACCTACACTGAACATTTTTTTTGGATACTTGTTTATGATATTTAGGAATACAGCTTGAAATGATTCGATCATATCCAATGCATACCATCTGTCATTGGATATTATTAAAAAGAAAAGAACAAGACAAACTTAATTATAACTGGTCGTACACAGAATGTATTGTAGATTAAATTTGGTTGGATACATCATAGTCATCCAAACTTATAAACATAGGAATGCACAAAGAGATTTATCTCGCCTAAACTATGTAACAAAATGAATTTGAAGTAAAAACAGAACAAAACTCGATGCAAACGCACAACAATAAAATGAAATTACCTTCAAAGAATCTTTTTTCTTCAATCTACTATTTCACAAAAAGATTTCGTTCTGTAGTCTTTCAAATCACCAATGGGGTTTATGAAGACTGAATCAACGCATAGACCGCCTTTGGAATGTGTGCAGTCAATCTGTTTCATGGACCATTTGATCTCAGTCGATGGCTCTGATCCAGTAACTACGAACTCCCCAACTTTGTAATCGATCCAGAAACCGCGCTTGTGGTGCCCGTGTGCTTCTTCTCTCTTTACATCATCCAAGTAATATTCACATGATGCTTCTTGACCATCAGAGGTCGAAAGCGAAAACCTTACCGGCTTCAAATCCCAACCGTGAGTGTGTTCGTAGTTGCACACACGTCTCCCTGACTTTCGCATGAATCCGCCTAGATGGATTCTGAATGATAGAGAGTAGATACCAGGTGGGAGATGGAATGTCACTGTCCCATCAACTTCAAACCACCAAATCTGCTGTAAGTAGGCTACAACATGGAACCTGTTCAATGCAAGATTCAAAAAAAAGGATTTTTTTTTAAAACAAATTTCACAACCACAAAGATACAAAGGTGTCTGTATGGAGCAAAGGTGGAATCTTTATGAGGAACTAAGCTAAGCTAAACACCTATCTCATGTACTATAGCTTAAGACGATCACAGAATCAATTCACATGCTTTCCCACAGAAAGTTCAAGCATGAAGATTATGCAAGAACACTTAATGTCTATACCAACTACTCATCAAACACACAAAAGGAGAGTCACAATCACAAACAAAGACATACCACTAATCAAAACATCAATCCTCATTCAAAATTCTATTTGTTGAAGAACGACCTGAGTAAGTAAAGCAATGATCTATGACATCAAAATCTCCTAAAGAACTGTAATAAAAAGATTCAAATCAGCAAATGGTGTGATACCTAGATTCATCAGTAGGAATCCAATTCCAATATCTCCGGTCTTCAATCCCAGTTATAGCCATCCCTCTCGCCGAAACAGCCATACAAACACGTCCCGTAACTCTATCAATCCACAGCTCCTGTCCAAGAAAATACACAGACTTTATCATATCATCAACAATGAAACCCTAATCCCCAATTCCAATTCCAAAAATACCTTATTATCATCGTCAAAGGGGATAGGACGAGAGAGCACAGCGAAGACATCCTTCTTCGACAGACCGAGATACCTCTCCGGCGGCAGCAAATCGAGCAGAGCCTGGTAATTCGGAGGAAGCTTCTTCTCCCACACGGAATCCGACGACGCCGCGCCGCGAAACGAACGGTTGAGACCGGCTAAATTGCAAATCTCCGGAGGAGTCAGGTGCATGAACACGGCGGCGATGCAGCTTTCCGGGATATCGCCGAGGCTAGGTCCAATCGAGAAATCATTCGCCGTCGCGCCGTCGTTGAGATTCGACAAGGAGGAGCCCATACCGGAAAGTTGACCTAACTAACACAATCGCAATAACAAACAACACAGCTTCGTAATATATTTATATATATCAAATGTAAACGCAAATCTCCTATACGCGTTTTATTCGATGACGATTATATGTTTTGATGTTTTCTTTTCTCTTTCTGTGTGGTGAATTTTCTCGGAAAAAAATCTTTGGAACAGAGGCGAGAGCAACGAGAAAAGTGAGGGAAAGATATTTAAGACTAGTAAACAAAGAGGACTAATTAAATAAATAAAGAGCGGAGAAGCTAAAGAATTGTCGCCACGTGGCTGCGCCGAACAATTTTGTGAAAAAGTCCGTTTGATTTGGTGTAAAGCAAAGCCAAGAATGATGTCAGTCCAACATAAATATTCTTCAACAGCCAAACAAAGCGGCTTCTGAAAGTTCACAACTATTATATTCTTCTCATCAAATCTAGTGAGCATTTTGAAGGAGTTTACAATGGATAACTTTTAGTACCTCACATCTTTTTAATCTTTTACGGCTTTTTATGAAGCTTTTGTTATGCCATAACTGACCTGTAGGCAGTAGAGAATGCTTTGTTTTAAGTCCCATACATCTTAGAGCCAGTTTTGCAATTGCCAGCTTCTTTAGTTAATTGGTTCGCTATATTCAATTAGTTGAACTTTGAATCTATAGGTATGAACATCGCTACCAACTTATAGTTACATTTCAAAACACTTCTAGCAGTCTTACTGTTTCAGAATTAATGAAGATAGTGTTCAGTGGTGCGGATTAATCAGATAATACGGATGGTACAAATATAAATGGTAAAAATAATGCATCGTAACAAAAACTTGAATAGTGGTAAACAAAATCTAAACATAGTTGTAACAAGTTTAAATAAATCAGAGTCTAAAAATATTGAAATATATAATAATACTTTAAAATTAATTTTATTAACTAAATAATACATATTTGGAATATAATTTAGCATATTATATAAATAAATATTATTGGTTGGATGTCTATTTTTGCCTTTAAACATTTTTTTTTGAATATATGCCTTTTAAACAATTGAAAATAATAAAACAATTTTTTGAGTAATAATATACCTTTAACCACCCCTTTGAGTTTTGACCATCTTCTGAAGTGCACATGCGGTTCAGCACATGTATATCATGCTCCTCTTTTTATTATTTATCATCATGTTTATATAAGATAAGTTGAATTGTTACATATTTTCAATTTCATGGTGTGTTTTTCAGTCTTTTTCTCATTCCACTATTGGTGAAAACATAATTTCTTAAGACTTCAAACTTTTTTTTTGGTGTAAGACTTCACACTTATGAATTAATCATATAATAAAATACTGTAAAGATTACTGGACTACCTCTGTTGATCAAAGCAGATGAAGTTTCATAAACGGATTCTTGAGTTGAAGTCGAGTGCTTGATTTTGAGTAAGAGTTTAAGCTTTTTCTTTGTTCAAACTTCAAAACAATTCTTCTTCAAGTACTAGTATGTTTTCAGATGTTTTCAAAATGGAATAAAACTTATATAAGTGAAAAATCATTAAAATATTTCTACTGTCGGATAAGCTTGAGCTTGAAGTTATCCTAATGAGATTAGGATTAGAAAGATTTGAAGTTATCTATAAGCTATACTCATAATGAGTTTAGGAAACTAATGTAGTATAAAGAGAGATGTCATGAGTTGATATTATGTATGCGTTTGACAGCTTTAGTTTTGTGAGAGTTTTTCTAAAGCAATAAAGTTTGTTTGAGTTTGGAATTCTATTTCGTTGAGTTACGATATCTAAGTTTGGTTTCAATAATTGGTATCAGAGCCATTAACCAAAATTGAAATCAAGCTCGTGTGAGAAGGAGAGAATCTGAAATACAATGGGAGATTTGATGGTAACTACTAAACCTAAGGAGAAAGGTATCTCCGCAATCCAATGCCCAATGCTCACTACTTCAAACTACACAGTGTGGAGCATGCGCATGCAGGCATTACTCAAGGTTCATAAGGCTTGGGATTCGGTGGAAACAGGAGGTGATGAGAAGGGCGATATGGCTAGAGCACTCTTGTACCAGTCGATTCCTGAAACCTTAGTTCTCCAAGTTGGTAATTTTGCCACAGCAAAGGAGATATGGGAATTCATAAAAGCTAGGAACATAGGAGCAGACAGGGTTCGAGAGGCAAGGTTGCAGACCCTTACTGAAGAGTTTAGTCGGATGAAGATGAAAGATACATAAACCATAGATGAGTTCTCTGGTAAACTTGCAGAAGTATCTTCGAAGTGTGCTGCTCTGGGTGAAGATCTAGACACACCGAAGATGGTGAAGAAATTCTTGAGCGCACTTCCAAGAAAGAAGTATATACATATTGTAGCCGCTCTTGAACAAATCCTAGACCTAAACACAACGAGCTTTGAGGACATCGTTAGTAGGTTGAAAGCATATGAGGAGAGAATCCATGATGATGAAGAGGATAAGGATCAGGGGAAGCAACTTATGTATGCTAACACTGATTCTCAAAGTCAGCAGGAGAATTATGCTAGAGGAAGAGGACAAGGGGGACGATACAATAACAGAGGACGAGGCCGTGGTCATTTTGGTGGACGTGGTGATGGGAAACAAGGAAACGATTGGAGACAGGGAAGAGATGCATCTCGGGTAGTATGTTTTCGTTGCGACAAGACAAGACACTACGTCTACAATTGTCCAGATCGTCTTCTTAAGCTTCAAGAAACACAAGAGACGAATGAGAATGACAGCACTCATGAGGCAGAGGAGTTGATGATGAACGAGCTGATCTATTTAAACAAAGAGAAGGTTATACCAAGCAAGTTCGAGACACAATCCAACGAAGATAATGTGTGGTACCTCGATATTGGAGCTAGCAACCACATGACAGGGAACCGTGGTTACTTTACAAGGCTTAATGAGAAGATTACAGGCAAGGTACGCTTCGGTGATGACTCTAGAATCGATATAAAGGGAAAGGGTTCGATTTTGTTTATCACTAAAGACGGTAAACGAAAGTTCTTGGCTGATGTGTACTACATACCAGAGTTAAGAAGTAATATCATTAGTCTTGGCCAAGCTACATAGTCGGGATGCGACGTCAGGATGAGAGATGACTACCTAACACTTCATGATCGAGAGGGAACCTTGCTGGTCAAGTCTATGAGGTCTAAAAATCGGCTATATAAAGTCACTATGGATGTTGAGAATACTAAGTGTCTGCAAGTGGAGAAGATTGGCAGCTCAAGTCTCTGGCATGCAAGACTTGGACATGTTGGATTAGATGCCATGAAAACAATGATGAACAGAGAAGTAATCACTGGAATACCCAAGATTGAAGTGACAAAGGAGACGTGTGCATCGTGTCTTATGGGAAAGCAAACGAGAGCGTCTTTTCCGAAGGCAAGTACTTTTCGAGCTACACATATTCTTGAGCTACTTCATGCCGATCTCTGTGGTCCGATATCACCTGCAACCGCCGGAGGAAACAGATACATCGTTGTGTTGATTGACGACTATTCCAGATACATGTGGTCTATATTGTTGAGGGAGAAAAGTGAAGCATATGAGCACTTTAAGACGTTCAAACGAGTGGTCGAACAAGAAACAGGAGCTGCGATCAAGACATTGCGAACATATCGGGGGGGAGAGTTCACCTCTCAAGAGTTTCAAAGCTTCTGTAACAGTCATGGGATTAAACGCCATCTAACGGCACCATACTCCCCACAACAGAATGGAGTCGTTGAGAGACGAAACAGAACGTTGCTTGAGATGACTAGAAGCATTATGAAACACATGAAGGTGTCGAATTATCTTTGGGGAGAGGCAGTGAGGCATTCAACGTATCTGATTAATAGGATTGCTACTCGGACTTTAACGCTTCAGTCACCATACGAATGTTTCAAGAAGAAGAAGCCTAATGTGGGACACTTACGAGTGTTTGGCTGTGTCTGCTATGCAAAGAAGGATACTCCACATCTCAAGAAGTTAGATGACAGGTCGAGAGACCTAGTGCATCTTGGAACCGAGCCAGGATCAAAAGCCTATAGGCTATATGACCCTAGCAGCCGAAGAATTGTGGTAAGCAGGGATGTGAAGTTTATTGAGGATAAGATATGGAGCAAATGGAACAAAGCAGAAGATGAGTCAGCTACAATAATCCCTGGAGATTCTCGTGCAGTAGGTGAAGTTACAGACATATCTGATGAGGAAAGTGCAGAAGAATCCGTTGATGAAGAAGAAACAGAGGAAACAGAGGAGAGTGATCCTGAGACTGGAGCTGTACAGCCTCTGAGAAGGTCCATGAGAGATACTACACGACCAGGATACTTAGACGATTACGTTCTGATGTCTGAGCTACTCGAGACAGAAAGGATTCTTTTGCTTGTTAACGAAGAACCATGTGATTGGAATGAGGCAAAAGGTGAGAAGGTTTGGAGAGAAGCTTGTGAAGAAGAAATTGCCTCTATTAAAAAGAACAAGACGTGGACACTTGTTGATCTACCTTATGGCAGCAAAGCTATTGGTCTAAAGTGGGTCTTCAAGGTGAAGCGCAATGCAGATGGGAGTATAAACAAGTTCAAAGCCAGACTTGTAGCCAAGGGCTACGTCCAGCGTAATGGGATAGATTTCGAAAAAGTATTCGCACCGGTGGCGAGAATTGAGACAGTTCGTGTCATTATAGCTTTGGCTGCTTCTAACGGGTGGGAGATTCATCATCTCGACGTAAAGACGGCGTTTCTTCATGGGGACTTGAATGAAGAAGTCTACGTATCCCAACCAGACGGGTTCAAAGTCAAAGGAAGTGAAGATAAGGTGTACAGGTTGCATAAAGCCCTCTATGGCTTGAGGCAAGCACCTAGGGCGTGAAACATAAAACTGAAAACTATTCTAAAGGAGTTGTGTTTTGAGAAGTGCTCCAAGGAGCCTTCCCTGTTCAGAAAGACGACAAGATCACATGTTCTCTTTGTGGCAGTATACGTAGATGACTTGCTCGTAACAGGTTCCAACTTGAGAGTCATACAAGAGTTTAAGGATGAGATGGCAATGAAATTTGAGATGAGTGATCTTGGTTGTCTTACTTACTACCTTGGGATTGAAGTTACACAGACTAGTGAGGGGATAAGACTGAAACAAGAAAGATATGCAGCGAAGATTCTTGAAGAGGCTGGAATGAGTGAATGCAACCCTGTCCATATTCCGATGGAACCTGGTCTCAAGATGTCGAAAGCAACAAAGGAAGATGACGTGAGTGAAAGGGAGTTTAGGAGAAACATTGGATGTCTCCACTATCTGATTCATACTCGGCCTGATCTTGCTTACAGTGTAGGAGTTCTCAGTCGGTATATGCACAAGCCCAAGACCTCTCATGCTGCGGCATTGAATCAAATACTCAGGTATCTTCGTGGGAGTTGTTCACTAGGCTTGCTCTACAAGAGAGAGGCGCTGAAGGGACTGGTTGGGTACAGTGATAGCAGTTACAATGTGGATCCTGATGATGGTAGAAGTACCACAGGCCACATCTTTTACCTTAACGAGTGTCCTGTTTCTTGGTGTTCGACGAAGCAGGAAATTGTTGCTCTCTCATCTTGTGAAGCAGAGTTCATGGCAGCAACCGAGGCAATTAAGCAAGGTATCTGGCTTCAAGAGCTCTTGGAAGAGATCGTGGAAGATAGCAAGAAGGCAGTGATACGCATAGACAACAAATCTGCAATTGCTTTGACCAAGAACCCTGTTTTTCATGGCAGGAGTAAGCATATACACAAGAGGTTCCATTTTATCCGTGAGTGTGTCGAGGATGGACTAGTGGACGTGGAGCATGTAGCAGGAAGGGAGCAAAAGGCCGATATACTAACTAAGGCACTTGGGAGACTGAAGTTTAGTGAGAAGAGAGATCTCATTGGAGTACAAGGTGTGAAGAGTGGAGGTTACAAGCTTAAGGGGAAGAATATTGGATAAGCTTGAACTTGAAGTTATCCTAATGAGATTAGGATTAGAAAGATTTGAAGTTATCTATAAGCTATACTCCTAATGAATTTAGGAAACTAATGTAGTATAAAGAGAGATGTCATGAGCTGATATTATGTATGCGTTTGAGAGCTTTAGTTTTGTGAGAGTTTTTCTAAAGCAATAAAGTTTGTTTGAGTTTGGAATTCTATTTCGTTGAGTTACCATATCTAAGTTTGGTTTCAATATCTACATGGTTCTACTTCTGACCATTCATTTTAGCTGTTTAATTATCAGAGAATGCATAGATGACAAGTGGAATGCATTAGCCTTAAATTGCCCACTGCTACTTGTTATTCATGCTCGTGACTTGACCATTTTCCTTTTTTTATGACTACAAGTTCTCTACGATTAATATAATTAAAAAAATTAAAATGTTGATCAATAATCTAACTAAAGTAGACGATTAAGTGTTCAAATTTTATGAACAAATATTTTGACATGCTAACTAACATATAGCTAATGTCCTGTTATCATTCAACGTCCAATCTTTGAGTAGTATGTTGTAGGATGTTCACTTAACTTCTAACCTTTGTGATAACTAGTATTCTCTTAGTTGTGTTTACATGTAGACATGAATGTAGTTTCAATTAATTAATATCTTCATGTAGGGTCTTTTCAGTTTTGTGATCTTTAGTTACTCCACGTGATTCATATTAGGTTCGAGATCAATATAAATGTAAAGACTGAGACCGTTTGATTTAATAATTACTTGCAACGAGTTGTTGTAAAGTTTGGAAGCATCGTTATCACTCGGACATGATCATCTGATAAGAAAGTTCGAGAAAAAGAATCAAAGACAAATCAATGAAAAAGAGTGACTTATAACTCATGATGGAGCGTGAATGACTATCTTTTTCTAGACAAGCAAGAAAAAAATCCCGACTAAATGTCCAGCCTACCACAAAAACGTTGGTCCCCCAATGTTTAGCATGCAAAGCCAATTAATATTAACCGAAAGCGACTATATAGATCAATTAAGTGGAACTTGAAATGATTGATACAAAACAATACTATGACCGTTTGGGTGATGTAAGACGACTATGTATAATAGTACTTGTTTGGAAGTTTATAAACATCAAAGATAAAATACAACCATGGAACTATTATTAGTTTTTTTGATAATCGGAAATCCCAAACCGAAAGTTATAATAAACAACTAGACCATGACCCGCCCTGAGGAGTGTTTATCTTATTTTTTAATTTTTATATTTATACTAAATAATCTATTTTGTAATAATTACATGTAATACTTTGATTTTTTTATATGTATGTAATAACAATCGAATGTGTAAAAAATGTTTGGATAGTATATCGTGAAAGCGTCAAATCAACAATGATAGATTATAACAGAAATATATATATATATATATATGAATGTAGTTAATTTAAAATGCATTGCAAAATAAATTACTTTGAGTTAGTAAAATATATGAAATAGATAAATAAATATAATTTTGTAACATCAATTTATTTGTCCATCTTGTATGGAAATATAACATATTAAAATGTCTATGTAAGATTTATAAAAGAATTAATAAAAATCATATATATATATATACAAAAACAGTTTATTGAAAGAAAATATATATTTTTTAAAAAATAGTTGTTTAAAATATGACTTGTATATCTGTAAAAAAATGTATTTTCATTTATATGGATCAAAATTTTAAGAAAATGTATAGATAAATTGTTGTATATACTATTTAAAATCACTACAACAAATATAAGTATTTATAGCAGATTACAATAGCACAATTTTCCTAACTGCTATAGAAAGGTAATTAGAAGTTTGGAAAGCAAAGTTATAGCATTTTACTTATGCTATGCCGTAAAATCAGTAAACAGCGGAAAAAAAACTCACTAATCACCAAATTAGTGCCAATACTTAGTGAAAAATGGATTTAGGCGGTATGTTTTAAGAACATAAACTTTTTATAGCATTAAAAAAAAAAAAGAAAGGGTTTCAATTCCATCGTCATCTCCGTCGACCCTTTCTCTCAACCTC
>OVBX01001272.1:0-27361 GCA_900406325.1 Erucastrum elatum | reverse complement strand
TAAAATTTGTTACTTCTAAAACTATGTACTACTTAGTCCATAATTTGACTCTGTTTATGCCCGCACATGATGCATATCGGTTATCTAGTTCTCTACTAAAACAACATCATAATCTATCGATTTTTCTTTTTGAATAAATCTATTGATCTATTAATATAGGTGCGGTCCATATATTTTAACATAATAAACTAATTTTTTTATTAATTATTTTTGAAAAAAATATTATACAAAAACATAAATATAACTAAGAACACAAATATAAACATTAAATTTATATAAAAAGGTAAAAGAAAAATATCTATCTTTTGAGTTCAGTTATTTTAAATTATAGAAAAAGTAACGGATATAAATCAGCGGTGATTGTTCATGACGATATCGTAACTTAACGGTGATCATTATGAGGATAAATATTAATTAACGGTGATCATTATGATCCATGATTTATTTGGCTGTGAAAGGCTACTGTATCTAATTATATGAACAAAATAGGCAATACTCAACAAAATAGGCAAATACTCAATCTTAACAATCGTATGATCATATTCATATGTATTTATTGGGAAGTGAATTTAATTTTCAAATTAAACTATATTATTTTATTAGATATGGATCTGTACGTTGCACAAATTTTTCTTAATGTTTTAACTTTATTGTATGATTTTGTATTGGGTTTTTACAAGTTATGGCCTACAACTTGATCATAACCTCAAAAACCAAACCCAACTTAAATCAAATAGAAGACTAATCTCAAGGCCATGTGAAATTACAACCAGCCCCTTGTGATCAAACAAAAAAATCGAAGCCATTTTATGAATATAACCCTGTTAAGTCGTCTGTGTCGTCTGAGATTCTGAAAGTCGTCCAGACAAGTTCCATGGAAGTCGTTAGGAGTCGTTGATCTTAAAAATAATTTTAAGAAAATTAAAAAATATTTTGACTAGTGAAAAATTAAAATCATGTAATTATAAACGTTTGTAATTGATGTAAATTAAAAAATAATAAGTTTGAATAGTTTTCAACATAAATGCGTGAAAGTGATTAATCATGATATTCTTTAGTTTTAGGGTTTGAGAACATATGTAGTAGTATTGTATGTTTTGTTAGGGTTAGATTTTGGAAAGCTTGAATGATTTTTCAAAAATATAAATTTTTACCTATTCGTGCTTGTTTCAGTGTATAATAAACACTTTTTAAGTTTAATTTTATTTTTTGAAGTGTTGAGTTAGTTAAATTAGTTTAGAGATAGTGTTTAGGGTCTAGACAACTTAAAATTAAGTCGTCTGTTGAATTGTTAAAGTTGGATGACCTTAGATGACTTTAGACGACTTTCTTTTCCCGCTTAAATATTTTAAACCAGACGACTTAGGACGACTTTAGACGACTTAACTGTAAGTCGTCTAGGAAGTCTTCTATTTTAGTTTCCCGCTAAAAGTATTTTAGTTTCCCGCTAAATATATTAAAGTCTTCTGGACGACTTACAGTTAAGTCGTCTAAAGACGTCCAAAGTCGTCTAAATAGAAAATATTTAACCTAATTGGATTTTGTGTCTCCATATATAAAGAAAATGTTACACATTCTCTCTCCTCCTCTCAAATGGCTGCAACAAAAATATAATGTTCATCATTCTAAAACTCTCTAACCTCTCTCTAATCTTTTTGAACTTATAAACACCAAGCTTTATATCAATTTATTGTTTTTGTCTCATATTTTTCTCACTAATTTATCTTATTTTTGCAGGTTTTTCATCACATATTTTTCATATTCCATTCAATGAAAGGTAAATCTACTAATTTTAGAAATGTATTTTTGTGTGCTTTATAAAGATAGATTTATCTAATCTTCCACTTATTTTCTCTGTTCTAAGCCATATGAACGTTTATGGATATGCATGTTTTTCTGATTTGGATTAGGATATGCATGTTTTTCAGATCTGAATTTGGATATGCATGTTTTTCTGATCTGGATTAGGAAGATTTCTGGGAGGACTTACCTGGAAGTCGTCTCACGAAGTCTTCTCTCATATCTCTTCTTTTAATAACAGATCTGAGCATTTTGGTAAGTTTTTGTGTCTGATTTTTCTTCATTTGGTCACCTCATGTTGTATAAAAAGTTCTTATACTTTTTCTAAACTAAAATCTCCAAACCCACTATAATTTTCTTGACTTCAATACACCAAATTTTAGCTGAATTTTTCAGTTTTGTCTCATGTCTTTCTCACTTATTTATTTTTATTTTTTTGCAGATTTTTATCACATGGTTCTCACCTTCCACTCATTTAAAGGTAAATCTATTAATTTTACATATGTATTTTTGTGTGTTCTATAAATGTAGATTTGTCTAATCTTCCACTCATTTTATCTATTTTAAGTCATTTTAACGTTTTTGGATATGCAGATTTTTCAGATCTGGATTTGGAAGACTACTGGGATGACTTACTTGGAAATCGTCTAGACGACTTACCTAGAAGTCGTCTAGACTTCCTGGAAGTCGTCTGGACTTCCTGAAAGTCTTCTAGGCTTCCTAAAAGTCGCATGAACTTCTTGAAAGTCGTCTGACGGAGTTTTCTCTCATGACTCTCCTTTTTATAACAAATCTGAGCATTTTGGAAAGTTTTTAAGTCTGATTTTTCTTTATTTGGTCAACTAATATTGTATAAAGTTCTAATATTTTTCCCAAACTAAAATTCTCCAAACCCACTCTATTTTTTTTAACTTCAATACACCAAATTTTAGATGATTTTTTTCAGTTTTTTCACATGTATTTCTCACTAATTTAACCTATTTTGCAGATTTTTTATCACATGTTTCTCACTTTCCACTCATTTAAAGGTATATCTATTAATTTTAGATATGTATTTTGTGTGTCTTAAAAAGGTAGATTTGTCTAATCTTCCACTCATTTTCTCTATTTTAAACCATTTGTACGTTTTTGGATAAGGAGGTTTTCCAGATCTGGTTTGGAAGAGTTTTGGGACGACTTACCTGGAAGTCGTCTAGACAACTTATTTAGAAGTCATCTAGACGACTTACTTAGAAGTCGTCTGGACTTCTTGGAAGTCGTATATACTTCTTGGAAGTCGTCTGGACTTCCTGAAAGTTGTCTGGGCTTTTTGGAAGTCTTCTGACTAAGTCTTCTTTCATATAAAGTGGAGTCCAAGCTTGTTTACTCATTCAAATGTATTTTTTTTTGTATAATCAGTAAAATTGTTTCCCAAGATGTAATATATGTGCTAAAAATCAAAGAAATTAATTATTTCAATAGTTTTTATCTTATCTTTAGATTTCCCAAATGCAATAATAAAGTCTAAATATCTTCTTCTCATCTTAATAAAGAATTTTGGTAGTCTTATATTGATACAACATTTGAAGAAGCATTTTAAATTTTCTTCTAACTCATAAAAAATAATACTTAAGAGATGAAACCAAACAATAATAACTAGTCAAAACATATCACATTTTTTACAAGTTTGTATTGAAAATATAAGTTTTACATATCTTCAAGTTTGTGTTGATCAACCACAAACTTCCAACATCCATCTTGCAACAATCATTCTTCATACAATGCATGTAACTTACACCTCATCTGCAAAAAGAAAAAATACATATTAGCAAACATTGAACATGTATGACTTTTCTCAGACGACTTCTCTGGAAGTCTTCTACGTTTGCTAGAAACTTTAATTAACATGAATGTTGGCAACCTCATAATTATCATAAATAAAGTTAAAAATTTCATCTAGTAGCCCTAATATACTCTAATATACATGAATTAACAAGAAAATATTAATAAGTCTTTATGATTTTAGAGAAAATACAAGTTTATTAAACATTCGCTCAGACGACATCTATGGAAGTCTTCTGGACGACGTCCAAAGAGGTCGTCATTTAGGTCATTTTTGTTATTGAATTTTTGCAAAGACGACTTCCCTGGAAGTCGTCCTTTGTTAAAAACAATGGAGGTCGTCCGTCCAGACGACCTTTGACAACTTCCATGAAAGTTGTCTGAGACAAACATGTTAGTTTTGCATTTGACCAAAATGTGTCAAAAATTTGACAGTTTCCAAACGACTTCCACGGAAGTTATCTACGAAAAAACTAAAAAATCAATATTTTATTATTTCCAGACGACTTCCACGGAAATCGTCTCAGGTTAGTTTTGGAATTGGAATATAAAAACAAAATAACTTTTTTTTCTTGGACGACTTCTGTGGAAGTCGTCTACCCGGACGACTTCTAGAGAAGTCGTCCATGATAACCAAGGTTTGACCAGAATCTCGGAATAAAATCTTGGACGACTTCCACATAAGTCGTCTAGAATTTTTTTTTTTGTTTTGTTATTCCAACTCCAAAACTAACCTGAGACGCCTTCCGTAGAAGTCGTCTAACCATAATAAAATATTATTTTTTTAGTTTTCTCGCAGACGACTTACGTGGAAGTCGTCTGGGAAAAGTCAAATTTCTGACACATTTCGGTCAAATACAAAACTAACCTGTTTATCTTAGACGACTTCCACGGAAGTCGTTTGGAATTTTATTTTTAACAAAAAAAGTTGGACGACTTCCTTGGAAGGCGTCCAACAAAACACATTTTAAAAATCAATTGAAAAACTAACCTCTGCTTTGACCAGACGACTTCCATGGAAGTCGTCTAGATCCAAACGACTTCCACGGAAGTCGTCTGGACAAAATGATCTGGGAAAAACTCGATTTCATAGTTTCAACCAATGAGATTCCTTCCTCAGCTTCCAGAAGTCTTCTCCAACCACTCAGAATCTCAAAAGAAAGTGACCCAACAAGAATCATAAGCTTCTATGGCTCAATGAACCATATAAATTTTAGAATCAAAATCTATGGGTTTTATGGATGAATATGGAGAGAAATTGAAAGATAAGTTATTTTTTTGTTGATAGAAATGGAGAAATAACAATTTTTGAGCATTAAGAGCTTGAAAGTGGTTGTTTATGGTGGTTGGTATATTGATGACAATGGCAATCTTGTAAATAAGTGAAGAAGATGAGGTTGTGAGAGTAAAAGTGTATTTTTCGAAAATCAAAAAAAAAAAATCAATGGCATTTTCGTGAATATTGTGAACTTCTGGGGTGAATAGGTCAAACACAATTTCCAAAAAAAATCAAAGGTTAGTTTTAGGGTTGACTTTAAGTTTTAGGTCAAATGTGCAAAACTCCTTTTTTATATATTATGTGAAGATTATTCTAGATATAAAAATTAGTTTTCTCACAGAAGTTTTGGTTAGTACTCATATTTCAAAAATCATGGTGTACAAGTGAAGTGAGTTATTAGCAACTTTATACATAAGGTAAGAGAAAAAACTATTTTCAAAAATTCAAATTGAATTCAACGTAAAGAACTACAAAATAAAGTAAAATACAAAGAATTTAAAATTTGAATCAAGCAGATTGAGTTGATGATAACGTCATCCACTTTCTTACGCTCTTAATTTAATGCATGTTTGTATTAATTTTATATGTCATTCTTCTTATTCAAACATATAATAATGATTCCATGATAATTTAGTAATGTTTTGTGTTATCATTGTAAGATTTTGAAAAAAAATTTGTGTACATTTGTTAGTATTTATCTATTTTGGTTTGTATGATTTATTTATCTTTGAAATATCTCCAGTTCCCAGCTCTTTATATTTCCTTATTTTTTTCCATAAAATAAAATTCTATTATAAATGTGAATTTCTCTATTGTATGATTCTGCTATAGAGTTTCTATATTTTAAGGAAAAAATGTAATGAAATGATATTTCCATCTCTTTATCTATAAACAAAAATACCACATCTCTATATTTTTCTCTAAAAATAAAAGAATTCTATTGCATAATCACACATTGGAGCAAATCCATCTTTATAATATAATTTCTCTATTCTAGAAGAGAATATAAATATTAATATATAGCTGAATTGGAAATAATCTTAGTTGGTTTTTTGTAACACAATAATTTTAGTTGTTTAATTAATAGATAACATTACAGATCAACATTTTTATCATGCAATAAGAGGTAGTGAAACTATTAGTAATTTATGCAGTTTGATACTGCTTTGATTCTTGTGATATGTGTATGCTAAAAACTGTGTTTCTGAATCTCAATTGTGTGAATAACTGTTTATGAAAACAATGAGTAGTACGTGTTATAATTGACATGAAGAAGATACAATCACTAAAAAGTTTTTCATGTTTAAAAAAATAATCAAAATTTAATTTGAATACGTGTTGTATTCTCAGGTTTATGAATACGTGTTGCATTCTCGGGTTTTTATAATTTGTTTTAAAAAACATAAACTAATCTTTTCATTCATAATTCTGTTTTTTCATGATTTAAAAAAAAATTCTGAAAAAAATATTTTTTTTCATATAGCTTATACAATTATTTTTATTATTTAAAAACAAAACTCACTATTGAATAATTATTAGTATGTATATTTCGTTTAAATTATCTTGGTTAAAAATTAGAAAGGAAAAATACTATTAAATAAATATTATAATTCTATTTTTCATGATTTTTTTAAAAAAGGAAAATTATTTTCGTATATTTTTTACTGTTTTTTTGGATATAAAAACTAAAATAGTAATAAATATTTATTTGTATGGAATTGTTTTTTTGTTTAGAAGTTTTTAATGGAAAATACTATTTATTAACTGTTAATATAAAAATTATTATTTAACACATGTCACAATCCTAAAAATATAATTGTCATGTGTCACAATCATATTAATCAGTAACTTTGAAAATCTTATTCTCAAATTTTTATAATTTGTTTAAATAATTACTATTTTTTTCATTATTCTGTTTTTCATGATTTGAAAAACTATAATTTCTAAAGAAATATTGTTTTTCATATAGCTTATACAATTTTTTTTTCTAAAAATAAAACTTACTATTGAGTAATTATTAGTATATATTTTTCGATTAAAATATATTTTAAAAACTTAAAAATGAAATATACTATTAAATAAATATTATATTTCTATTTGTTCATATTTTTTAAAAAGGGAAAATTAATTTCTTATAGCTTTTATAGTTTTATTTTTTGCATATAAAAAGGAAAATGATAAAAAATACTATTAATTAACTATTTATATAAAGATTATTATTTAACACATGTCACAATTCTAAATATATAACTGCCACGTGTCACAATCATGTTAATTAGTAACTTTGTATATAAAAAAACTTAAAAAAGAAAAAATATTATGCTATTTATATAAAAATTATTATTTAACAAATGTCACAATCCTAAATATATAATTTTCACGTGTCACAATCATGTTAATTAATAACTTTATAAACTTAGCTTTATATAATAAGATTTCAAACAGCTTTCTGTTTTAAGAGCTTTTGTTTCTCTAAGCAAATCCATCAGAAGATTATAGTTGTAATATGGCAAATAATTACTCACGAGACTGAGGCATTGGTGATATTTACCATATTAAAATAGACCACTGATGTTGGCTGTCTCTACTATATAAAAAATTAAAGCTTCCTAAAGCTATCCACCTAGGATAAAATATTTCTGGCTAATGAAACTGACATGACATCGTTAATTTTACTAACATTTTCCGTGGGCTACAAACATCATTTTAAAACACCAAATGACATCTATGTACTTGCTTATGACACAATTAGGTCCGATGTCTTTTACGAACCCATTCAAGCAAAACCGACAACTTTACCAACGTCTTCCTCCTTCGCCACAACCTTTCATCATCCTTTCTTCACCGGAATCATTCTTCCATGGTCCATACTAATAAATCCAATAACTTCCCTCTTCAATACAGTAACAACTAAATGGCGATAGTCTTCAGATTCCCCTGCTTCTCTTTAAATAAGATGACCCCGACTTACACCACCGCCAAATTGATCACTCTCACACCAGAAAAACTTCTTTAAAAATGGCTTCTAATGGTTCTAAGTAATGTCGCAAACCCTCCTATCGTCTCCTTTGAGCACATGTTCCGGAGTTACTAAGTGATACACGGAAACAGCCATGGTGCTCAATCATTGGTCTTGAGCTCCTCATGAGCGACGGGAAGGTAAGACCTGATCTTCTGATCCCTGTCAATTTATGTTGTTCTAATACATCTATATCGAACATATAAATATATAATCCACATCCACATGTCTTTGTTACAAGGTCTGAGTGGTTACAACGTTCACATAGCTCGAGAGTTGCCTCAGTACCTCTCTCGCTCAGTATTTGGTATTATATTTCTATATGTAATTGGCGAATGTTTTGACTCTTTTTGGGTTTTCTACGAGAAGCATTTCTTGATTTTCAGATTTTCTTACAGAATCAGAGCCTTAACTATCTCCTTACCTCTCAAGTCTCGAATTTGCCAACTCTGGTGCTCTCTTAAATGTAATCTCATTATCTTCTCCTTTGAAAGCCTGAGTAAGAAACAATATACTAGAGATTCTTGAGAAGATAATAGTCAAATGTTTTGCATCTTTGTGAATGCAGGTTACAATGTAGAAGATCCAAGGAGCCAATTATTTATTTAAGGTAAATACTTTTTATACTGAACCTGAGATTATTGACATACAAACTTTTCTAGATTTATTGAGGAATATAAGCTCAAACATTTTCCAAGGAAGATAGCTTCAGAAGCCTACAAATCAATGACGACTTTGATGTAAAGTTGTCTTGAAGTTTATTGAGAAAGAGTTGATAATTATGCCTCTTAGAATCGTTTTGCAGGTAAGGAGCTTAGATGGTAGCATGTCTAAGAATGTTGGTCTTCGAATTTTCCTTTGAATCCATTGGTGAATCAGGTTTGATAGATGGTCCATATGGGAATGAATGTACAACAACATTACTCATTTCATGTAGCAAGACACGTGGATTGAAGATCAAACACAGACTGCTCAGCTGAATCACACTTCAATCAAGCCATTGCAGCAGCTCCTGATGACTGGTAAGAAAAATCCGTGGAAGCAAAACTGAAAAAAATATGATTGATTTTTCCGGGATGGACTGCAACGTGTTCCTTTGACTTCACTGGAACGAGAATTCACTCAACCTTACCTACTATATTTTAGAATGTGGTTGATTTTTTTGTGTCCAATTCTCAGGGAAAGTCTACTAGAAGGTGTGTGAGATTTGCCATATAAGCTATAACCTTAAACAAGACTGATATGTTTGGTGACAATGGTACAATATCTCCTGGAGGTGTAAGGATACACAAGTTCACAAATTTGTTATTGCATTTCACATTCATTTATATTATATGGTTTCTTTGCCTAAACTTGGGGGTTTTTTCTATTTATGAACAAGGACACCGGCGACGACAACAAGAGGCTGTATAGAGTCTGATCTCGAGACGGTAGCTGATTTTCTGATTAGCTCACAATGTTGTATTTTTGAACAAACAGTCACTCTCTCTCTCTCTCTCTGCAGCTTGACGCTCTTTTCTCACCCGGGTCTCTTCTTCTTATGGTTATTAGTTAGTCTCTTCTTCTTATGGTTATTAGTTAGTGAAGAGTCTGTGCACAAACAATGAAAGTGCAAACAAAGACATATGTGAGCTTTAAAACAGAGTCGAAGCATTTGATTTGCTGTACGAGATGCACGCTTCGAGCTATCAGAGGGATATATAGCAACTGCTCAAAAAGTAGCGAAAGCAAATGATGCCCCGGAGGGTTTTGGATGTTGTAAGTATTTCTCCACCATTGTCTTAACATTTCTCATGTTTTAGTTATGTCTCCCCTCAGCAAGTTTTGTTGTTTGACATAGCTGACCAAGTAATATCTCACTCTTCCATTGTCGTAATACACAGTTTGCAAAAGACTTCTGACTAAAGTACCTGCGGCTAAAAAAATTATTAAAGTACCTCACTAATACACAATATATAGGGAAATAAAACGTGGCAAAATGCAACCGAGTCAAGCGTGCCTAGGATGGTTGGTTTATGGAGTAAGTCCAGTTTCAGCTGCACTCTCTTTTGGGAGACGCGACTTCTATGATCTAAGAAGGTTTGGATTTGAGCAGTATCCGTAGGAAAAAGGAAGCGAGTAAAAATTCCCAAAAAGTAATCAAACTTCAAACTCTCTGCAAAACTCAAGTTAGCTCCAAAGCATGATCTTAACATGGTTGCCTATAAGAGATACTTTGTTATGATTCAACTTGCTACGAGTCATATTTTACTTAAACCATACTATTGATGTTACTGACAGCTTCAGAAAAATCATATGCATCAGATAAACAACATATAATTAGTATGAAAATGCAAAAAGAATTTTAAAGATCAAACATTAAATTCAACAAGACAACAATATAAACAAATCTAACTTCATTTGCTTTAATGTTGTAGAAATTTTCCTATCTGTTGATTTTAAATTATGTATAACTTATAAAAAATTGTAAATAAGATAATAAAAAAAAATATAAACAAATAACTTGGGCGTAGCCCGAGCAAACCCCATAGTATCCTTTAATATGAAAACATAAATGTGGATTCAATATGAAGTAAATAACGTGGTGAGTGAGTGGATATAGACAACGTTCGTTTCTGACATGGTTAAATTTATAATTTAAGTAGATGAGTACATTATAACCTCTATAAATTAATAATCTATAAATTAATATAACTTTATAGTCATAAATTAAGTTTTTGGTTCAATTAGTATCTCGAAAAATTAATAATTTCTATAAATTAATAAAAAATTATAGTTCTAATATTATTAATGTATAGATATTTCACTGTAAATAACAAAAGGGATTACGAAACCAAAGCAAAAAACTTTCTAAAACTGCCTTGTCATTGTGTGATCCCAGTGTTGGTAATGTGTTTAACGCATTCACGTGCGGTTTCGTCTTAGCAGTTAGCACGTACATTTTCTAGACTTGGAAAATATACGCATACACAAAATGGGTATCAAACCTTTTCCTTAACAACTTGCATTAGGGGACTAGAATCTAAGAGCATGATTATCGCATGAACCTTTAGTTGGGCTCTTATTTATTTATTTTTATTTTTAAATTTTTGTCTGAAAAAAAATAATTGCAGGCCGTCGTCATGTATTGGTGCGGTCCACGGACAATTTAAAAAACCCTTCAAAGTTGGCTCTTATTTGACGACTTATTGAACCGTTTTTTGCCACTTTGTGGCCCCTTCCTTAAAATTCACGTAAGAGACGGCAATAAAGATGGTCTAAAACAGTCCAAGTAACAGAATAATGATCTTAGAATGAACTTTATGCGAAGCTCTTTTAATCAATTTTCTTTGGAAAAATCCTAAAGCAAAGCTATGCTTTGGGTAAAAAAACTATGCTTTGGCGACATATGTTTTCTACTCATATATATAAACTCAGTACATCAAAAGCAAATTAACACCGAGTCACAAAAAAATTGCGTGTCTCAAAAAAAGTTTTTCTTGGATTCACCCATATGGTAAACTTATAGTTTATCAACCAATCAAAAATTAATATACTGAATATAGTTTTTCAAAAAAAAATATATATTTAGAATTCACTTTTTAAAATATGAAGATAAAAAATTAAATAAAAAAATATTAGCTGTAAAATAAAACATTTTCTTAATATTATTAACACTGGACCACACGAAATTTTAAATTCTAAACACTAAATATTAAACTCTAAATCTTAAACTTTTAGGTAAATTGTAAATCCTTAAGTAAACCTTAAACGTCTGGGTAAAGTCTAAATTCTTAGATAAATCTTAAACACTAATTTTAAATTTTTAGGTAAACTATAAATCTTTTGATAAACTCTAAATCCTTGAATAATACTAAACCTCTGAGTAGATCCTAAATCTTTGGATAAATCTTAAACCATTAGATAAAAACTTTTAAGTTTAAAGTTTATCCAAAAGTTTATGGTTTATTCAAGTGTTTAAGATTTATCGAACGGTAAATAATTTAAGATTTAGTGTGTGTTTCAAAAAAAAATTAGTGTTTCAAAAAAAAAATTAAGATTTAGTGTTTAGGATTATGAGTTTAACGTTTATCTTAGAATTTAGGTTTACACAAGGGTTTATGGTTTATTTAAGAGTTTAGGGTTTAGGTGTAGATTTTATAATTTATGATTTAGATTGAAATTGAATGGTATTAAAAATGTTAAGAAAAAAATTCTTTTTTTTAAAGCTACTATTATTTTTATTTATTAATTTTTATTTAAAAACAAATTCTAAATATTTTGTTTCTTTTTCATAAAAATGATGCATTTAATATCCTAATTTTTGATTGATCGGTGAACTATAGATTCTAAGAACCCTAGGGGATACGCTCAAAAAAATAGTCTCAAAATGACTTTTGTATCATTATTAGGTTAGTCGTCATATCATCTATGTATGTTGATACGACAAAGTAAATTATGGTAAAATCTTGCTAAGTAGTTCTTCTTGCTCTCTTCGTCTACTTGGATCCAAAGCGTCTACAACCTTTTAACCATAAAAGGACACATCTTCTCTAATAATCATAACAACAACCTTCGTCAACTGGTGAAGATGTCAATGTCCGCTTTGGCTACTTTGTGTTGAGGTCATCCTTCAGAACCGGACTCTGGGCAAGCCGCATTCTACCGGGTCCGGTGTCTCCGTGTGATATGTTGATCACCTATTGTGAGCTGTTGTGCCTCAGAAACAGCTTCGCTTTAACTTGCTAGCTTTGTCTCCCAGTCTTGCTCCGTGCGTTTGTCGTTGGTAAGGGTGGGTTAGTGTAGTTTTAGAGTGTTGTTTAGATTAGTTTCTTGTTCTTTTAGTTAATCATCCGCTACTAGTCTCTTATGTAATCTTCCGTCACAAATCAAAAATGGTAATAATACTTAACATGTTTACCAAAAAAAAAATCATAACAACAACAAAAGAAGAGAAGAGAAAGAGTTTCTGGTTTGTTAAACTTTCAACAAATCTTGAGAAACCAATTACACAAATGTTATTCAGATGATCGTCCATCTGTTTTTAACTTTTCTACAGAAATTATAAAAATAAAATATTAGTATTTTCTCTTTGGAGAGATTTAGTGGTCTCTCACCACTAACGGTGCTTTTGACGTGGAAATTTAGGGGATGTATTGATACAAGAGTTTTAAGAGATTTTGGTGCTAAAATTTTGCTAAAATTTCTTGTTATTGAACTAATGATTTAAAAAAAAATCAAATCCACTGTTATTCAACATAGAATTTGAATAAAGCTATTAAAAATCATTCGAAATCTCCTGTAATTCAATTAACAATTTGTAAAAGTTACATCAAATCCACTGTTATTCAACATTAAACAATATATAAGAAGAAACTTTTGTGGTAAGGATTTTAGGAGAGTTTAGATTAATTTTTAGTCAAAAACAGTACATCTAGAATAACATCTCTACGCTTGGTATTTGAAGAGACTTGCAAATAGATTAAAAAGTAAAATAAAACATTCAGCAAAGAAAATAGTGTCGTACCAAAAACTGAGAGAGAGACGTCGTCTTTCTCCGAAGGCAGAACGTGGACGTTTGACGTAGATGACTTCCGTTTCCAGAGGAAATCATCTTTAGTTGTTAGTGGAGACTATCATTGTCAAATTCAAAGCACCACTTGATGATATATGTCTTTGTGAGTAAAAACAGAAGAAAAATCATAAGTTATATCATTGTGATGCTGCTTGAAGGAGTTCATTTTTTTTTATTTTTCCTTTCCCATAAGATTCTATGTTTCTCCACAAGAGAATCCATTCAACTCCAAAACCAGAAAGAGTCAAAGCATGCATGCCACAATGAGACTGCTGCAGAAGGTGAGACTCTCACATCTCATACCAAATTCAAAAATATATAAAAGTAAGTTGATCACTGTTTTGCATGAGCAAGGTTAATGATACATATATATCTGTTGATTCATGCATCAACAGTAAAAGTCAAACCTTTGACGAAAATACAAACTAAAGAACTAGAATCTGAACACTCACAAAACGCTGAAGGGGTCAGTATCCATTCAAAAGTCTTGCAGCTCTAACTCACTCCGGTAGCTTCCATGACTGTTTCAAGCATCACCTCTTGAGCATCTTAACTATCCGAGCTTTGGAAGCACTGAAATCAATCAACGTCTTGACGCAATACAAAAGGCATCCATGTTCGCGTAAAGGATCTCCTCTAGTAAAGGTGAAATAAAAAAATCCTTGAAGCATGGCGATTTCATCAGTCTCACTGAACAATCTCTGTAACATTATCTCCAAAGATTTTCTTAATCTCTTCATGAGTTGCTGTTGTTGTTGCCGGCTTCTTCTTCGCGTGCTCAGTCGAAAACAATGATTGCATCAATTCTTTCTCACTTCAGCTTGTATCATGAATTATCTTCACATGTCTAATTCAGAATATTGATGGCGAAACTCTGCAAATCAGGGAGCTGACTTACAATTGGCTCAGCAAAAGAGAAAAGTGTGGCTCTATAAGAAGTACAAAATTATAGGAGAAACAAACATCACTTTTGTCAGAACCTAGTGCTTGCATCCAAGACATGTATAGACCACGTACGAGTTTAATTTTTATGCCGTATGAGCAGTTTTCTTATAAAATTATAATCTGGACTTCTAGTTTAGTTGTTTTAGTAGGGTTTAATAGATAAACCATGTATATTGATGGGATCAATATCACCTAAACAACTCTAAAATTTATGGAAAATATCTATCAAACTAGATGATAACCCACGCAATACGCGGAGTGAGTTCTTTAAAATATGTTGTATTTAAATATTACAATTAAAACATATTTTGTTATCAAGAAGTTTTTTTTTAAATTTGATTTGGAGTGGAAATTCAGATACCATTTGGTTCGGTTTGATTTGCTTCGGTTCAGTTATGTTTCGTTTTTTTGTGAGTTCGATCCGGTTCAGATATGTGAGTTCGGTTTAGCTTTGAACTCAGATAACTCATTAAATTTTTAAAAAATAAAATAAAATTCATATATACTTTAAATTTCTCAAAATATAAAAATAAAAACTATAACATATAAATGTGTATAAAATGTGAGCTAAATACTTAAACTTAACATAAAATTTGGTTTACTTCAATATTCGGATGAGAAATCAATAGATATTTGAAGTTTTGGTATTTTGAGTATCATTTAACTATTTTAAGCATGTATTTTAACTATTATATTTTCAAGTATTTTGGATAACTTAATAACATCTTAAATGTTTTGAATTATTAGATATTAAAATTTTAAAATAATTAATATATTTAAGTATATAAATCTGGTTTCAATATCCGAAATATTTTTATTCGGATCGGGATACGTTCTTAAAAAATAATATCTTACCATTTTTTTGTAATACATAGATGTTTTAAAAAATTCAAAATATAACATATATGAAAAACTAAGTCTTTTAATATATGCTTAATGTGATTTTAAATTCTTTTAATAATATAAAATTAAAAATGTAGAGGACACAAATTTTTATTTATCAAATATGTATGATTTATAATAATTAATTGTCATATATATGTTAATCATATTAGGTAATTTTGTAGTTTTTATTTAAGGAAATAAACTTACGTAGCTTTTATTTAAGGAAATAATTTAAAACTACTAATCAATGTGATAATTAGTTTAATAAAAAGTACAATATATATTTAAATAGACCAACTTATTTTCCTAAGGATTTCTAAGAATCATCATGATGATGACACATGACTACCAAACATGTTATAATGTTTCAAAATTAATATATAGAAGATCACATATAGATTTTTTTTTCTTTAATTTCATTAAAATCACCCAATAACTTTGAAATCACTTTAAAACTCACTAAAATTAAAACACTTCAAAATCTTCTAAACTTCTTAGTTCAATAAACCCTCCTTTCATCTGCCGAATTTTGTGTAGAATCCTCCATCGATATTATCAGCTTTCTCAAAGTAATGAAGATTGATCGTATCAGCTTTAAGTTCCTAGATAACTAACTACTCATTGTTGGTGGATATATTTGACCCATGTTTTGATGGATTCTGAAATGTACCGGAACAACCTCTTCAGAGTTCAGATAGATCCAGAGCCAACTCATGGTTCAATTGTATCATCAATTTTATGAGCATATAAAGCTTCATCCATGAATCAAAAATCCAATGTATCAGATGATTTGTTAAGCAATTTATTTTAGTAAATGAATTATTTTTAATGTACTTTGTTACGTAAAAAAATTACTACAACAAAGCATTAATTTTAATTTGGAAGGAAAAAGTGGGATTAAATAACTGATATAGTGGGATTAAATAACAAAACATTAATTTTAATTTAATTTGGAAGGAAAAATCAATTTTAAGTTAGATACATTGTATACGTTTAAAATAACTGATTAGTTGAAGACCACTTAGCTCTTCACAAATCAGAATCGGATCATAAATAAAAAGAAGAGTCCTAGTCCAAAATGAATAATATCACAGAATTAATTTGTTTGGAATGTCCGTTTCGAGCGATAGATAGGACGAAACTAAAATTACTTGTCGTACTTTCAAACGACCTAGAGCTGGGAGATTATGAGATTCAACCTCAAACCTCTTGGTATTTAAAAAAAAAATAAAATAATGTAAACAATGTTGATTTTGGATGCAGACAAGGTTAATTCTTACAGATAAGAACATCTATAATCTCACTGCAAAAATTACTGCAAAATAGAGTGGAAAATACAGTTATGAACAAAAAAAATTACCATGCTCTAAAGACCGGTTAAAGAACCAGTCAATTCAAGAGAGAAAAGAAAGTACCCAAAAGAAGATTTAGTAAATAGTAAGAGTGCGCACAATAGCTGCAGCTTGTGTTGCACCTGAAGCTAGCCAGAGACCAACGTACGATGGGTGAAGCGGAGCCAGACGGAAAGTTCATCAGTGGCAACATAAAATTTGAGCTCAAAATCATGGGGGCATTAGCATAAATCTCAACCTTAACCTTAAAAATTTCAAAAATCAATGAAAATAAAATTTATTTCAACATTTCATATGGAGCAACTGCCCACCTTCTTCCCTCCTCTCTACAACTGCCGCTGGTGAAGTGTATTCGGTCACTTAAAATGGTTCAACGGGTGGTCGAGTATCAAGAACAGGTTTTAAACACTTTGTATAAAGTCATCACAGGGCCGACTTAGGATATGGGGCAAAGAGGTGTGGGCCCCGGGCCCCAAACACTTTTTAACAAAATTAGTATTGAATAGGGGTCCAAATTTTTTTAGATAGTTAAAGAAGGATAAGGGTCCAAATATTTTAAATTGTACAATCTCTTATATATTATTTGTGAAGTAATTTCGCCACATGTCTTTTTCAGAATCAGTTTTACAAATAAATGATGACATGACACAATAAAAAATATGACATGACTGATTAAAGGAAAGAAATCGACATAGAAAATATATAATTTCTAATCAAACACGTTTGAAAGAAAAACTAATTAATAATTTAAGTAAATTTTCATATTTAACATTTATTGTAGAATAACAAAATGTAAAAAATAGCTTTAGAGAATATATGTCGAAAAAAACTATAGAGAATATTAGAATCTCACGGTTTCCTTATTTTTTTATATCTATATAGAAAATATATAATTTTCAATCAAACACGTTTGAAAGAAAAACTAATTGATAATTTAAGTAAATTTCTGAATGTGTTACTGGTATTTGACTTTTATGCAGTCAGTTGGATGTCACGCTTATTGATTTACATATTTAAGTTATATATATATATATATATATAAATAATTTTTATATTTAGAGATTGAAATATTTAAAATAAAATCAAACAAATAAATTATAATATGAATAAAAGAAATTTATAAAAATTAAATTATTTTTATTAAAACTGAATTAAAACTAAATCAAAAAGTTAAGGTAAAGTTGAATAAATCAACAAAAATCAGGAGAAAAATATAAGGATAGCACTAAAAGAAGTTTTTGTCGCAAATATAGACTTCAAGAATCAAAATAACCAAAATATTTCATTAAAGAGGTAAATGTACATTTATACATTTGGGTTAATTAATCAAAACCTTAGGGTTTAGACTTAAGGTAGAGTTTTGGCATTAGGGTTTAAAATTAAAAAAAATAAAAAATAAATACTAAAATTTTGAAATTAAAAATTGGAAAATAATTTCAAAAAAATATTTTTGAATTATAAAAAGAAAATTTGAAAAACAAATAAAACAAAAATCGTAAAAAAAAAAGAATTTCCAGAAACAAAAAATTAGTAAAAAAATTAGAATCTTAAAACATATAACCTGAAACTATAAAAAAATATTATTTTATACTTTATTTATTTATTTTTATTTATATTCATATTTAAATGAAACATTTTAGTCACATTTTTTTAGTGTCTATTTTTGTGATAAAACATGAAAATATTTTATTTAGAACAATTGCCCTAAAAACAATTAGATTATGGTTTTAATTAATAAAATTAATATAAAAAATTGAAAATTTTATTTATATAAAATATAGAATATTCGTTTAAAAATTTTATATCTACACATGGCGCAGGAAAATATTACACGAACAACTATAATACATGTAAAAGAAATTAAATACTTTTTTCACCCAAAGGCCTAGGTAAACATTGAGCCGGTCCTGAGTCATCATCAGCTACGTTGAGACAGAAGCGACTTCTTCTATGTTCTTTTCTGGTCCTCATTCTGGTCTAAGTGGCTTTGATCATGAAAATATTACACGAACAACTGTTTTCTCTGAAGATCTCCATGAAGGCTGGTGAAGAAAGAAGCATGTCCTTCTTCTTATTCTTCCTGATCACACTTGCATTTAATTATTACAGCTCTTTCAAGTTTTTGAATTCTCATTTATAGTGTAAAATTTTGTAAATATATATAAGCTATTGCAGGTTCATGGGGCTGAATGTACAGATGGTTTATCCTTCTAAGTACACAGAGCAGTGGACTTTTCCACGAACAACACCGATGATCCATGCCGACCAAGACAACAATGCCAAGGCGACCACGGTAGGCGGAGCTAACGAATAGAAACCTTATTATCCCAAGTCCACCACTACTTTGTGTACTTACATAGATAATCATCTCAACATTCAACCTCAAGAACATGGATATGATTTCTCCTCCCTGGTCTCCACTTATTTATTTGAGAAATATTCTAAGATCTTTCTAAGAAAATTATCATAAAATAATCCAAAGAGCATTTTACCTTAAAGTTTGAAGTATAAAATTTTAAATAAAACATGTATTTATATGAGCTATTTAGCTAGAAAACCACAAAATAAAAGTTAATTAGGAATGTATGCAATAACAAATTTATTTAGGTATCTGGATAAACGGAGCAAAGCGAATTTACCCTCTTGTCCAAATCGATTAGCAGGTAGGGTAAATAGGCTACTGTTACTTGTAGTCTAGTAGGTCTGCAATAGGGAATTATATTAGGGTTTTTGCACTAGATATCAACGATATAGAATTTTATTAGGTAAGTGGGTATGATACTGTGCATTTTCGAGTAATACCCGAACTGTCCCTATTTCCATAGGAAAAGCGAATTATAGAGACATGTTCCACGTCAGACATAATCGGAAACAGGCGGTTGCACACAGGAAAAATAACAATAATGTAGAGAATCGGGGATGTTGAATAACTCTTTCTCTTTAGTGCAAAAACCCCAAAAGCCAATTCAGAAACAACTCAATTACTCCAAATCGTCTCAAATATTAGATTGAATATATCCCCTAAGTTCATACGTACGCAAATCAAATCATAGCTCCCAGATTGAATCTGATACCATGTGTAGGCTCTCCGGCCACGGAACAGAGATCTTATAACCAGAAGGCGGAGGAATCAAGCAGAGAAGCGTCTCCTCCGGCAAAAAACAATGCCTCTCCCTATAGAAATTCATCTCTCCACTCGGATCCTCGCAAGGCATGTGAGCAACGACATCCGTGGGACAGTACTCGATCGGCTGCAAATGGTGACCGGACTCAACCAGAGTCACCAGCCGCTGGCGCTTCCTCGGATCTGATGCTGTGGAGATGAGCAGTGTCTGACAACCGGAGCCGGCCATGGAAAGAGAGGGGTGAAGAGGAGGATGAAGAAGAGGAGGATGCTGCCGAAGAAGGCGGCGATTACGATGTCTTTCTTCTTCGACGCCAGATCAGATGCAAATCTTATAATTGGAGATCTCAGATTTGTCGGCGATTTAAATATTTATTTATTTATCTAATTTTCTCAGTGTTTTAGTACCGACTGGAGTGGGGCGGAGCACGGTGGATACGCCATTGATGGGCTTTCTTACACGTCTTCTTTTTTCAATTATTAAAAGTGTATCCGGTTTCAATTGATTGTTTACTTTTCCCATTTACTAGAAAACAAAACACAAAATTTGTCATAATTACCGGTAGCCGTAAACATCTCTGTGTCATTTTGAGGATAGAATTGGAAAGCCATCCATTAAATTATCAGGTTCGCCAATTATTAAAAATAATACACATATCTGCAATTACCACCAACAATTTGTATATTGAGCTTAATAGGCCATTTATATTACACTTATGTCAAAAGGTTCTGGGAAAATATTTTTAATGAAATATTAATTACTAGATGGTGGCCCGCACACTTGTNTTTTTGTTATTACACATCTAAAACATATCATCATCATAATAATCTAATAAAGTTTTATAGATATTTTGATTAATCATATGCATTTTTGGGCATAATTATTTTATAGATATTTATTAGTAAATGTAATATTACTTAAATATCAAAAATAATATTTATTTTAAAATATATTGTTATCTTTAATCAGTTTTCTATATTAATTTAAAAACATATATCTAATTAAATAACCAAATACATAATTGTTGATAAAAATTGATGTTTTCAAGCCAAAATTTTGAAGTTATAAAATCTCAAAATAAAGCAAAAAACACAATGACCCAACTTTACATATTATATGAATCATTGTTAATTAAAATATTGATTATAGTTATATTCTAAAACACCTCCCATAATAGTTGAATAAACACGCAAACAGACCATATTGACAAACAAAACATTAATATGTAATGTATAAGATAAAAAAAACATTTCATATCTATTGTTATTTTAATTTCTAAATGCTATAATACAGAAAAATAAATTATAATCAATCTATATTTTTTTATTCTAAAATAGTAATTGTTACTTTCTATAAAATGATATTGATTTATTGTTAAAAAATATATATTTTTTTATTTTCATGTAGTGGTTTTTAACTTTCAAGATTTATTAAATATAACGAAAACAAATATTTTGGAAATATTTTATTAAAAAATATAGATTCACGCTTTTCTTTATATAATAGTCTTCTAAAAATATTTTAATTAAAACAAAGTCATAACTCTGTGAAACTCTTGAAAGAAATTAAAAGTAAACATAATTAATTATATAATATAAGGTACATGTTGTAAATAAAAAAACAATATTTTGAAACTATTCTATTTCGGAGCGATATTTTATATATATTTTTAAATATGATTCTCTTAAAAAAAATAAACATTAATTTTCAACTTAAATAAAAAATAAATGTTATTTTTCAACTGTAATAATAATTAAAAACACTACAAAAAGTCACATTATCAAAAAAATATAAATCAAATTTACTGTTATAGCTTATAAACCTCATTAATAAAATTAATATGTTTATAAAAATATTTTCCTTGATATATACGTTTACAAAAATATAAATATATTTATTTATATATTTTTAATTTTTTTAATATTTTAGTATAATAATAAATCTAATTATTATATGTGTATATAAAATTTAAAAAATAATTGTAGATAAATGCAAGAGAAAGCTATGGGATTATCTTTTCTTTTTTCAAACACGTTTTACTATTTTTTCAAGATAATTTTATTAATTTGTAATCAATTAAATAAATAATTACTCACTAGATATATCAAAACTTCAATGAATAAATAAGATAATATTAAATATCGGTATAGTGAAAAATTGTAATTATCATGTTTTCAACTATTTTTATTATTAAAATACATAAAAATTATTTATGAAAATCATTGATTAAGCCTAGAATTATGGAAAATATGATAAATAAGCAAAAAAGTCTAAAAATATGGAGAAGTTGACACATAAGCCAAATCACTTCTCAAATAATAGTATAGATAGATTAACATGAGCGTGTATTGTATGCAGCACTTCAGTGTTTTGATTCTCAGATATTTTTTTTGGTTAACCATAAATTTGCAGAATCTGTTAACGGTTTATATAACTCATGGAACAAAAACTGACAGTTAACCATTTAATTTAGAAGCTAAACTATAGAATTTTTGTTCCTGTTAACCACCGGGGTTTTTAGGGTTTAGAGTTTGATTGCTGGTAATTAGGAATTAGTGTCATACTGATAAACAAAATATGATTTCAAAATTTTAGTAAGCTATAATTTTGGTCATGAACGCACATACTAAATAAAAAAGAAAAATCTACACAAGAATGGTTTCTTATTCGTAAGCAATTAAAGACAAACTTTAACTTAACTAAGTGTTTGACCAAAAAAGAAAAATTACAAAGTGCATGAGAGAGATTCCCATTTAGACATTAATCATCTTTCTACATCTCTCTAATGGATCAAAACGTTACAATTCCCTAGAATAATACAAAGAGATAGAAAACTAAAAGATTACAGAAGAAGTTTGATAAAAAAAAAGATTACAGAAGAAGTGGTCAAGTGGCTATGTTCTATCTCTATCGAATCATGCTAGATTTTGAGCACAAAAGCTGCCGCGGTTGAAGCGGTTGAAACTGTTTTTCGCGGCGGAATTGTACAACCAATCTCAAATCTCATAGAATCTCCATCGTTGTTCTCCTCCTATAAGCCTCCCGAGATCCAGCAGATGCAAGTCCAAGCTCACTACGATTGGGCTAGATGACATGATTACTCTAACTAAATTGGACTCTAAAATAAATCTGATGCAGAATAGTTATGATGGTAAAGACAAAGACTTTTTATAAACATAGCAATTTCAGAAAAAAACTATGAATCAAAAATGCTATGAAGTGTAAGAGAATCATATTTCAAAAAGGGAGCATTAATGAATCTATGGTCTGAGAGTCTGAGACAGAGAATATCAGAGGATTTCTCATCTTTAATCACTAGACTCAGACTGAAAAAAAAAAACACATCCATTTGATATCAAACTCAAGAGACTGTGACAAGAAAAAAAAACAAACTCAAGATTCAGCAACTGCAAGTAAAGAACACCTAGCTACAATCAAGAAAATCAAGATCCTAAATAGAGAAACAAGAAGAACAAATAAATACATAGAAACAAAGAACCAAATCTTATCATGAAACAAGAAGATTGAGAGAGATGTAAAGTAACATACTCGGAGCTGAGAGGCGGAAAAAAATTGGTTGCAAATGATGACATTTTTCAAGGAAAAATTGGTTATAAAGGATGAACCTTATCTCTACTTGAGATTAATCTTGGAGGCCATTAAAGAGATGATGGTGAAGAGAGAACGGGATCGAAAAAAATACAATGGTCGAGAATGAAACAAAATATTCACAGCAAAAAAGTATGAAGAAGAAAAAGAGAGGAAGATTGATCGAAAAAAAAGAGAGAGAGATGGAGAGCATACAATTATTATTGCAGCAACAGCTATGTCTACATATGCAGCATAGGGTTACTGTAGTATAGGCTAGTCAGATTAGGAGTATCTACGTTATAAGGTTATTTTTAGGATATATGAAAAATTGAACAGTTAATCACCAATCACCTAAATAATTTTTTGATCTTGTATACCCAGTATAATTGCTCTATTTATATTGTGGTCCTAATCAATTTCTATCTAACATTTATCTACCATAATCATGAAAATATAAATTTTAACGTTTTGCAATTTCGAAACTATCATAAAAGAGGTTGGTCAAAAGTCAAAACAAAGAAGAAACAGAAAAAGTAATAATTACAATTAACAAAACAACACACACACGTGTTAAGTATTTTTATTTACCACACGATTCCCATGTATCTCCCCTTCCGTGCTTAAAACCCCCAATTCTGCCGAAAAGCATAGAATTCGAGTGTGAGAGAGAAGCGGAAAGCTCGAGGAGAAGCATCAATGGACGACGACAGCGACTCCTCTGGGAGAATCGGAGTCAGATTCCACCTCTCAGTCTCATCCTCTTTTATTTATTTTAATAGGATCGTTCACACTTTTTTTTTTTATTAATTTGATTTATCGCTCAATTGTTTATCTTCTATATAGAATTCTCAGGTAGACGATGATGATCATGCTGCTGATAATCTCATAGAAGGTTTGGAGGAGAAGCTGAATCAACTCAAAAGGAAGATTCAAGGAGAAAGAGTTAGGTCTATTCAGGTAGTAAAGGCTTTCCCTTTTTTTTCCTTTTTTTAATGAAAGTTCAGTTATTTATATGTATTACACACATTTGGAATTGTGAATGTAGGAAAGATTTGGGGTTAACAGAAATAAAGTGGATGTTCATGTTACTCCCTTTTCGTCTTCTAACGGAGGGGATGATGGTGGTGATGTGTTTTGCTCGAGGATGGAGAAACCACTCTGCAAGTTAAATGGGTTTACTCATGGGGTGGGTGATAGAGACTATGTTCCTACTAAGGATGTTGTTGTTTCTGGGAGTGTCAGGCTTCCTGTTGCTGACAGGATACCTCCTTACACTACCTGGATTTTCTTGGACAGGCATGTGCTTTCTTATCTCATTCTCTCTGTACCTTAACACATTACGGTTTTCTTATTAAGTATTGTTTTTCTTGTCTGAATATATCCGTTTAACATTGCAGAAATCAGAGAATGGTTGAAGATCAGTCTGTGGTTGGTCGGAGACAAATCTACTATGATCAACATGGTGGGGAGACGCTGATATGTAGTGATAGTGAAGAAGAACCTGAACCTGAGGAAGAAAAACGTGAATATTCTGAGGGTGAAGACCGAGTTATATGGTTAGTTTTTTTCAGAGAGTGTGTATCATGGACTGTCATATATTCTAATTGGAGGGAACTGTGATGCTGGTATACTTGTTTGATGCTAAAGAAAGATGACATCTATCGTCTTCATTTTCATTCTTTATATCTCTTCATTAGCAGTAGTTCTGAAGTAACCTGGTCTGAGCAGGTTGATTGGGCAGGAGTATGGCATGGGTGAGGCAGTCCAGGATGCTCTCTCCCAGTTCCTCAGCTTAGATGCTTCAGACATTCTGGTGTGGTTTTAGCCATCTTGTTCTCGTGGTTTATCTGATTATGTGTTTCTGGTCTTATTATACTTAATCAAGAGTTGTGTCTGGCTCTCCTTTCTGCTACAGGAAAGATACAATGAGCTTAAGTTGAAAAACGAACTGAATGTAGATACCTTCTCTGATTCCGGATTCAAGCTGGGGATATCACTGGAAAAAGGCCTTAGTGCTGCTCTAGATTCTTTTGATAATCTTTTTTGCCGCCGTTGCTTGGTAATTGGATAACTCTTTTGTGACGGGATGATTATGTATTACTAAGTCTTTGTTAATCATGTTTATTATTGTTTGTTGTTCCAACAGGTCTTTGACTGTCGTCTGCATGGATGTTCTCAACCTTTGATTAGTGCTGTAAGCTTGAACCAGTCATTACTTTCTTGAATTGTATTGCTTAAATTTTCAGTGAAAACTTAACCAGAGGACTTTGGTTGACAGAGTGAAAAACAGCCTTATTGGTCTGATTATGAAGGTGATAGGAACCCCTGCAGCAAACATTGTTACCTCCAGGTCTATTTCTCTATTTCTCTTTACACGCTCACAGACACATGTATATTCGTAGCTAAGCATGAATATGTTTTCAGTCTAGTGTATTCGTCAATAAACTATTTAGAAAAGTCAGTTCATGAAATTGTTGTTATATGTGTCGCCAAATAGGTATGAGGTTTGGCATGTATGCGCTACTAGAATAGTGACCTTTCATCATACTTTTACGAGTGCATAGTCTTGTTTATGTATGAGCTTCTATTGGTTACGAAATCTACCATTCTTATCTTAATGGTTTTCGCTTAAGGCGGTCAGAGAAGTACCAGGAGGAAGCAGTAGCTTTGCTTCTAAAACGGAGGAGAAATCGTCAGAAGAAGGATGCAGCAAGGTTGTCTCCTGTGATGACCCTCATGATGCTGGTGCTGGTGTGAGTCTGCCAGTTGAAAAGACTAATATTGGTTCCAAGAGCTTAGATTCATCCTCTGGTATAGAACAAGACCACGAAATTAGGGGAAAGCGTGAGGCCCCAAGACTAGAAGACTCCACTGATCTGCCTAATTCATCAAACAAGAAACAGAAGACTGCAGTCTCAGATGCAAAAGTGGCATTTGTCAATACTATATCTAGACTAGAAGGTGATCAGTGTGGAACATCTGACACAGATGAAGTAAAAAGAGACTCAGGAGCCAGCGTAAAAGAAGTAGCTGTGCCCATTCCAGATAATACAGTCCACGATGGTGGTCCCTCAGTTTTTCAGCCAGAGCATGGCAGTGGAAACAAGACAATGGTTATTGCAGAAATGTCTGAGGCAAGTCAACCGTCTACAGAGTGGAAGCCTATTGAGAAGGATCTTTACCTGAAGGGAGTCGAAATGTTTGGGAGAAACAGGTAAACTGAATCTTGGTAAATTATTACCATTCAAAACACGAAACGCCTATTTACTTCTAGTATGTTTGTACATGCTGTTTCAGCTGTCTTATTGCAAGAAACCTACTTTCTGGCTTGAAGACATGCCTAGATGTTTCAAGTTACATGCGTGAAAACGAAGTTTCAGTCATTCGGAGGTCTAGCACTCCAAACTTGCTGCTGGATGATGGCAGGATTGACGCAGGGAATGAGGTAAGCTCGTTTGGGATGTTCTCGATGCTATTATGTTATGTCTGTTAGAATCATATTCTACTTTATACTGCTCCCACGTATTATAACTTTATCTTGACAGGATGATGAGGTGCCTCCAAGGACAAGATTGTTCCGTAGAAAGGGCAAAGCCCGGAAGCTAAAATACTCTACAAAGTCCGCTGGTCATCCATCTGTCTGGAAAAGAATAGCTGGCGGCAAAAACCAGTCATGTAAGCAATACACACCATGTGGATGCCAATCAATGTGCGGAAAGGATTGCCCTTGTCTAACTAATGAAACTTGCTGCGAGAAATATTGCGGGTATGCAAACAAATTAAACGTCAAATGAAGCAGTTCTATTTCTTGTATTCACCCATCGGTTAATTTTTAATACAGGTGCTCAAAAAGTTGTAAAAACCGTTTCAGAGGATGTCATTGTGCAAAGAGTCAATGCAGGAGTAGGCAGTGTCCGTGCTTTGCCGCTGGCAGAGAATGCGATCCAGATGTTTGCAGGAATTGCTGGGTTAGGTATTCACTTGAAATTC